>UYYA01000475.1:0-54471 GCA_900624975.1 Angiostrongylus costaricensis
AACCTTCGAAATGGGGGCTCTTTCGGGGTCAGGGGAATGAGGCCTGTTTTCTTTACTTTGTTTTGATTTTAATACCCACGCGTAGCTTGCTGGGCTCTGAACGTGGAGGCTGGGTGTATCCACGGGTAGCTTGCTAGGCTCTCCCAGGGTGGAGATGGAGCTTACTTGTTGGAAGCGACTCCTAACCGGCTCCCATATACTTCGCTGCCACTTGATTGCAGGCTTTTGGCCGAGAATACAATTCGCACCAACAACAACGCTCCCACACACGCATGCATGAATTCACTTGGCAAAAAATGGAAAGTATGTGCCAAATTAGCGCAACAGAGTCAGGGAGTCCATCTCCTGGATCCACCTGCGTCCCAGGGAAGCAGGGGTCGCTTTTGGTCCGCGATTAACCCCCTGTCCGCCACCTGGTGTCGCGACGCGTAGCCACGCGACTAACCTGCTCGAGATCCCCCATATGAGGGAAATCCGTGGAAATGATGTTTTACAAAAAATAAACATACATTTATGGCAATAGGGCATAGACACTTCTACTAGTCTGCCTTGGATACTCTGGTGAACGAGAAAGTTTCAGCAGTTTTAAAAAAATTGGTCTCAGTTGTTCTGTCACAAATTCACGCTCTTCATCTGAAAGGTTTCAAATATTGCAAACATTTTTTTATATATTTCGAAACCGACTTTCCGTGAACCTCGGTATCACTAATCAATATGTTATCTTTCTTTGATGAGCTTACACGAGGTTGATAATGTTATTTATTTTCGGCTAACGTTTCGACGTCTTCGTCTTCCTCAGAGCCGATAATCCGAGTCGATGGCCCACGCTTGTTATTGGCTTTGTGCTATTACGCTTTGTGCTAGCTGATAATAACACCGACTTCTGCAGGTTTGATTGTCCGGGAAAACAGGTTATTATCACGCTATCACCAGACAATCACAGCTATCCACCGTCAGCAACCTGCATAAAAGGACGTCAATGAGTGAGGATGCCTCATTCGAGGAGATGGCTCACTGAAGAAAACCTGACTCGACACGAAGGCGAAGCTGCCACGTCGAGACAAATAACAAGCGTGGACCATCAACTCGGATCATCGGCGCTGAGGAAGACGAAGACGTCGAAACGTGAGCCGAAAATAAATATCATTATCAACCTCGTGTAAGCTCATCAAAAAAAGAATACAAGCAAAAAACTTTCATATATCTTGGTTAAAATTTCCGATTTCTTAAGGTGGAATTGCTATAAGGCCTCTGAGGATCGTTCAGACCGGAATGAATTAGTTAACCGTAAGGAAATTCAACCTCGCCTTCTGAAATAATGTTTCGTTCAGCAGAGTACTGCTCGCTGTAAACATCCCTTTCGCTGGATTTGAGGGAAAGCTACGCTTTATAGGGTGCTTTTCGGTCTCTGCTGTGAGTCTGTTCCCTGTATCCTTTCTGATAGCTGAAATATGTTATCTAGATTTTCAATTAAAGTCATTCGTCGTTTTTTCCCTCAGCAATTGCGAGGTTGTTAAAGAGCACACGTTTGCTACAATTTGATACAATAACCCACATACAACACAGTCGTAGGTGACGTTTCAGCAATATCGCCTTCTTCAGAGCCGTTTTTTCGTGCCTTCCACTAAAGCCATTCATGTTGTTAGAAATCGTGCTAGAAAATCCTGGGCGACAGGAAGTGCTACAGTATCATATGCTTCCTCCAAACTAATATCTCGTATTTGAAGTATTGCAGCTGTCGTATTAGTCGTATCCTCGATAGTCGAGTAGTTCAGCCATCACGGAAATCCGTCTCCATTGCTCACATGAAAAGTCACACCTCTAAGTATATAAGTATCGCTGTGTAAGAGATTGCCCGCCATCTACACGGAGAACTGAGGCAGTGAGCGGAAATTTTTATTTTACTATCAAAACTATGTATTTACGCCGTTGCTGTTTTTACAGAAGCCTTCTTCTTGAATTTTCACCATCGATCAAAGTAAAAAAAAAACAATCTGGGATAGAAAAGTGAAAAAATTTTAGTGGAATAGGAACATTTTCAGATCGGAACAATACTCTAAACTTATGCAGTGTCACAAATTTCCGACCCGAAAAGGATTCGATTTTTCAATTTTTTAAATTTAGTTTCCAATTTATTCGATTGTTTCTCTTACAAGATTGGGTCCTCTTGAATGGTTGAATGGGAAGAGACAATTTATTATATTGAACAAGTTTTGTGGACGGATGTGGCACAGAGGTCCGAGGCCCCCTGCGATGGACACATGAGATCGATCCCCGCGCCCGTGGCTCTCCAGCCCTCCAATTCCATCGGGGTCGGCGAATTGGCACCCAACTTGTCTGGGAGGGTAGAAGCACTGGTTCGATACATCGATAGGGCACCGTGAGTCATCGTAAAGACCAGATATGCATTCAATCATCTCCAAGTATGCTTAATGAAGTGGAATGCATGGCGCATCCCTAAGGCATTGATCAACCCCGAGAGCTTCATCCCTTTTTTGCGTAGCGATGGCCAGACGTGAACCATGGCAGTGAAAACAAAATGCTAGAAATAATGAAGGTGGCAATTTTAGTTGAAAGATGAGACGTGATTTTAACCGCAGCTGCATCTTAACTGGGGTTCGGTGCTGATTTGTGGTACAGATCCATCTCGTTGAGGGGTGATTGCTGATATCGGCAATAGAGTAAAAGGAAGGTCATGAGGAAAGCAAAGCAGGGTTCCCGGTAGATGCGATAGATATCATGCGAGTCCCGGCAAGGATAAATCAGTGGTTCGAAGCCTAACTGAAGTTTCGAGTTTTGCTCATATCTCAGCATCCTTGTGGTTGTATTTCGCATAGTGCCATGTGAAAAAGGTGATAGCGCTTCATAGCAAGAGTTAAGTTTGAAAACGCTAGAATGTTGTATGAGTGAAATTCTATGTGCGTTCTACTCAAAGTGGCTCACTATAGCTGATGTTCCAAGGTCTCTGCGATTTAAGGTTTGCATATGTTTCCAAGAAAACACTTTCAGCTTCCTCTAGCTGTCAAATAAATTAATTCCGTTTCCTCTAGATGAACAGCAGAAGGGTTCATTTACAAATGAGAATATTCTTACTCCTTTTAAACCTCTTAAGAGGCACGCGATAACAAACAATTAGTTCTGTGTATTTTGAACTTCTTTTTTCTGAACTGATTTTGAACTGAACTACACTGCATTTTATTTTAATGGAATGGTTAGTTGTGTTGAACAGTTACGCATAGCTCTCGATCGTGTTTGTTGCAGTCCCTTGCCACATACCTACATCGACTCGGTGTACTCGATACGGAACCCATCGCTCCATACGGCTCGATCCGGCAGCGAAGTGCAGAGGTGCGTCGTTTTCTCTCAATTCCTAAATACAGCACGGTTCACCAGAGTGCTGATCGCTTTAGAAAAGACATTACTTTTCTCGCAAGGTCGTTCATTTCAATTCTACATATCTATCAGGGAGGATTACTTATCATCAACAGCAATTTTTCTACGATATTTTTCGAAAGAAGCTTGAAATTGGGTTGGAGGATGTGTTTCTTATAAAACGCTACTGCAGCTACTTCAATGGTTTTAAGTGCGTGTTCAGTATAATCGTAATAGAATTTGATAATTCATTCCCAATATGACGTATTTTACTTGTTTTCTAACAAATAATATTGGATTGGAACGTAAGTTCTTGTCGAGTCCGATTATATTTCCTTCCTGTTTTTTAGAGAAGAATAAAAACTTGGTCGTATATTCACCGCTCACCATTCGTCAAGAATAGCACTTTATTTTCTGAGCAGTCTTGAATTTCATTTTCCCGATGAGACTAAGGTTGCAAGTAGAAGAAATCAGTGATCGTGTTTTGTGATTCTCACGGTTGCCGAAATGCTTAGCGAACCTGTGATATTTTAAGGTAGCAGAAGAAGTTAAGATTCAAAGTACCCTGTTAGGGATGTGCGGTGGATGGGGTACGGTAGTTCAGTCCGACTCATTCGATTGCTTTTAATATAGCATACTGAAGTGAATCTCGCCGTAATTATGCGAAATGCTCCAGTGCTTAACTTTGGTGTTCAAGAAATGCTACTGGAACAGATAGTAGATAATAGCTGCAATAAGTAACCACACATAGACCTACGGCATTAATTTTTCCCAAATCGTTGGGAAGTGGCCTCTAGTTTTTCTTAAGCCAAAACAAAAGTGTATGTTTAACGTTTTGTTTTCTGCCTTCTATAATTTTCATGGCAGGTTATTAAGCGAAATACAACCACAACGTTGCTGAGATATTTGCAAAACTCTGGACCGCAGGTGTCTACGGTGGGGAACGAACGCGCTATTATCCTTTCCGGGGAGTAACGCGTTCACCACCACACCATGCGGGTCCTTTGTTTCGCACGTCTCTCAGTCTTTCACACAAAAGTGTATGTTTGGAAATTATGCAGGTTTCTAAGCTTTTTAATGGAGGCTTGGAATCGACGCTTTCGCATCTTGCATTGATGGATCCCACTACTCCGAGAATGCCCTAAGAATACAAAAGAATGCACCTGCACTGGTAAGGAGCGTCGAATTACACGACAGGGTTTCGAAGTGCTTGTTCAATTCCATTAGAGCAGACATCAAAGTGGTCAGCTCAAAAAGGGAGCTACATAGTATTTGCGATACATCGGTTCTATGAAATGACAAAGATATGCCTTTTCATCGGATTACCTTCTTTCGCAAGTGTTTGATGCGCATCTACTCTTTGTTTCTTAGGATATCCAGGAAGTTGAATTGCAGTAGAGATATATTTTATTTATCAAATTGGCGCTTCTGGAATCTGCTCTGAATTTCTAGTCTGTGAATGAGTCTTTGGTATTAAGTCTCTTCCTTTATTTTTTAAAGTACTTAGCACCGCATTTTTTCAATCATATGTCTCTTCTTGCACTATTCCAGTATCCAGAAGATTTCCTTTCATTATTTCAAAATGATTTCCTTCTTATCACAGACGCTACTTGTAAGTTTCATTTTTATACCGCTTCTGCAAAATTGACAAACGTCTAGAATGCCTTTTAATAATTCCAAAATTTTCCAAAATACACTGAGTCTTCATCAAAAGGTCCAATTGACTTATTCATCTTTTATCATAACTTGAGCAGATTCACTGAATCCTGCTGTAGTTTAGGTTCAGATTTTTCTAATCAGTTCAAACCACAGATTCGACTTTTGTTTATTATTTTATAGATCACAAATGTTAACTACCTTTCTACTATCTTTACCACGATTATTTGCCTTCTATAATATTTTTTATTTCTTTAAGTAACTAAATGAGTGGAGCGTTTAGCACAGTGATACGAGGTGCCCTGCAATACACACTTGGCCCTTGGTTCGATCTCGCGCTCCTGAATCACCAAACCTTCTATTACCGGGGATCTGAGAAAATGGCAGTACTGACTTGATACATCGATCTAATGCATCGTTCTTCCCTCAAAGATTGGTAAATGCTGTTAGCTTTATCTTTTATCCTTTAAGTGATGAGAAAATTGTCTATGGGTTGACGAAAAATTTTTGAAGGTTCAGCTGAATTCTTGTCGATGAATTCTTTTGCTTCGTCAGTTTTCCTTTCGTTCTCTACACTACAGTACAGCTAACCAGGGTCTTGTTCTTTTTGATTCGAGTTTAAAAATGCATTTTCGAATTCTTGATTTCTGCTTTATATTGAGCATTTATCCTTTAACTGACTGAAGGATAAGCGGAAGGCTCATCGCTCGTGTATAGCTATCCTATCCAGCGTGAGAACAATTTAATCATTTTCGCTTGGATATTCAGTTAAGAACTGAACCTACATCATGGCAAAACCGGCGAGTTGACCACTGCTATCTCCTCATAATAAGAAAATGTAGTGTTCCTCAAGTTAGCTGCCTGAGCTGGAAGACTAACTAAGCAGTGGGTTAGTGCCAGGGAAGAATGGATTTCGCTTGTGCACTCATGTTTTGCTCTCGATGCTCTCGATTATCGTAATATATCTGCTTAAAACGCAGTCTTGAAGCCCTTGTATTCGATACACTCGACAATTTTCGGAATACACCATCAACACATCATTAAAAGATATTGAAAACACAAAAGAAGGAAGAAGTTGGAAAAAAACAAAACCATTAGCTACCGAGTGTACACCAACGCGCCATTCAAAAGGGAGAAGAGATTAACAATGAAAAGCTATGTGGATGATGTAAAGAACAAAAGAAAGCAAGTCAACTCTTTCTTCGTTGCTGTATTTAGCTTGGAAGGTTGATCCGTCACAGCCAATGTTCCCTTCTTTTGGGTGTTGCTCGAAGTCTGGCGACTTTCGTTTGCCCTTTTCATTCCACCAGGCCCTTGGGCCTTATGTCGACGTCAAGTGGGATGCTATGTATCTTTTTATGTTCGCCAGAATAATATAATATATGCATAGATTTAGGTTCATTCTTTAGAATTTACTTTGAGCTTCCATGGATTTGAAAGTGAATTCTTTTCACACTTACGAATGTGAACATAGGCTACTTATGGAGGACATTCTTCACATCTAAAGGTCATGCATTAACATCTATTGATTGTGATAAAGTCTCTTCAAGTGGATTTTCCTACTATGTCTCTTTTTGTGCGATTTAAACCATTTATCTATCTTTTTGTTGCTGTACGAAAAAAGACACCACGACATCAACAACTATCGCCCAATCTGCTTGCTGTCTGTCTTGTATAAATACTTCGCTAGTGTTATTCTCAACAATTCTGGCAGAACACTAAATGAAGATCAACCAAGTGGGAAAGCAGGATTCCTAGAAAGATTTAGTACGATATACGATAGACCTTATCAACACGGCTATGAGGCTCATCAAAGCATCGCGAGAGTACAACAAGTAGCTAAGTCTCATCTTCACGACTTAACAAAGGCTTGTGAATCAGGTGACGCAGAAGCTGTGAAAGATGATGTGAACAGCAAGAGCGTCGTTACTTAATACATAAAGATCCTTTGTGAAGTACTTACGAATTCTACATCTGGAATCTTACTGCGCTCGAAAGGTATTACATCTAAATAAGGAGCGGGGTTCGGCAGAGCGATGCGATTTCGCTAAAAATGTTTGAAGCCACCAGCAAGAACGTCTTGTGAGAATAGGAATAGGACAACAGGGTAGTGGAAATTCATGATCGGTAATTATACCATCTTCTATTTGCTGATGGCATAGCATCGTTCTTATGAAATCAAGCATTAACTAGAAGAGAGCGAATATTGGCCGAGTTTGGCAATGCTCGTGCAAAGAGTGGCCTTCGGCTGAACCTCTCAAAAATGATGTTCATGAGGAAATGATTTCTTTCTCATACCCACCCACATATTCACACTAAACAGAACGCCTAAATCCGAATGCTTCTACCATGTGTTTCTGGGCCGTCTGCCGATACTATCGAAACGTCAGCTACTGTTATATTGTATTGTGTACTTTTCTATGGAAGTAAATGTATACTGTTCCCAGGATCGACTTTCTATTAGCCTCGGCATTGGAATATGAATGCGTCGTTTTCTTGTTCAGCAATGGCGAGGCTGTTAAACAGCATACATTTACTTCCATAGAGAAACACAATGCAATACAACGCTAGCTGACGTTTCGGCAGTATCGCCTTCTTCAGAGCCTGGAAGGGTATGCTGATATACAATCTACTAGGCCAAACGCTTAAATAACACTTACAAAAAGTTCAAAAACTCTATAGTAATTACATGATCAACAGCTTCTCGAAAAACTCACCGCTTTTTACGTGACTTCCAATGAGGAAGTTTAGAACAGCCGATTATAGTCGCATATTGTTGACGACTGCACCATCCCACATCAAAAATCGGTGCGAACATACGGGATCAGGTCGCGTATGACCTCCGGGCATTCATCCCTGCTATTCATTGTAGGGTTTTTGGCATTTATCCAAAAAGCTAGCAGTTTTCGCGGTGGTGTTTTGGAGTCCTGTGCAAGGATATTCACTTTTACTTCAAAATCGTCTCCGCTTTGCTTTTGTATTCTATGCGTGCCTAGTGGGGTGCTTCGTCTTAGCTTTCGTTTGCCATCTAGGTGTTCTTTTATACGGATACACAAAGGTCTGCCCGTTTCACCAATTTATTCATCTCCGCAATTATTACAAGAGATCAGGTATATCGTATCTGAACTCATGCAATCACCGTCCCTGCCGTGAGGGCAAATTACGCAATTTGTTGTTTCACATAGACGTTCATACAGGAGGTTACGAACTAATTGACGACGTAGAGTAGCCGGCGGTATTTCAATTATCGCTACCGATTCCTCTAGACCTGCCCTTCTTAAGCATCGTTTAATGGCTACGATTACTTCATCGCTAATAAAAGGCAACACAAACGGGACTTTCTTTTGGCCATCAGTACCACTTTGTCAAGTAACCGCTACTTATAACTTTAACGTTGCTGAGATATTTGCAAAACTCCGGACCGCAGGTGTATGCGGTGGGGAACGAACGCGCTACTCCCCGGAAAGGACAATAGCGCTTTCGTTCCTCACCGCATACACCTGTAGTCCGGAGTTTTGCAAATATCTCAGCATCGTTGAATATTTCACAATGTATACCCTGCCGTTAAAAGAGTAGGCAGTAAATAATAAGTTAAAATTTTAACCGCTAATCAATAGGTTCATTCGAACATTTAAAAACGGAAGCCAGTTTTTTCTCAGTTTCTCCCGAGTGAACTTAATGTACTCAGACTGCTCGTTCAATAATTCAAAGTATTTGTCTATCTCTTCCTGCGTAGAGAAGACGACAAAACCATCATCTACATATCTGCAGTAGAGTAGTGGTCGGAGATCGAGAGCAGGGGCTTATATCTTAGACATAAACACAATGGCAAGGCTTGGTGCCAGTCGCTGTCCTATTGCCAACCTCCTTATTTGCTCGAATTATTCCCTAGACTATCTGAGAATCGAGCAGTTTAGGTACACCTTTAAGAGAGCCATTAGCTGCTAGATGGCAAGCGATGCATATTTGTTCTTCGTTCATGTTCAAGAAGAAGTTCGAAGATGGCTTGCATTGCGGAGGTATTCGACACGTCGCTGTACAGCGCAGTAACGTCGAAAGATTCCATCACTTACGCGTTATTAGGAGACGCCTTACGTTGACTCTCTAGGAATATTTGGAGCTGGTGAGCTTTTTGTTCGTGAGGTAAGCTGGAATATGTTTAGACAACTCGGTTATTGTTAGGCTTCGAAACCAGGTTGTCCTATCCGTTGGCCCGTCTACACATGACGATGATGGGTCTAACCATAAATGATGACAGATTGGTTGGCGCAAGATCATCAGGTGATACAAACGTATGTGTTTTAATGAGTAATAATAGGACGGGGCATGTTGGTTTATCGATTTTAAAGTGCGAGATAACCGATGATTTTAAACCTGCAGCCTTTGCCATATTGACCCATTGATTGTATAGCCTTCGGTATTGACTCCTATATTCGTTTTCAGAGGATGGGCGATAAAGGGTAACCTCACTAAGATGTTCCTCAGTTATCTTAACATCCAGCTGGAAGGGAACGACTACGAAATCTCCTTCCCCCCTTATCACTAACAGACAATCTTATTGTTTTCGAATTTATTAATTCTCTAATTTCTCGCATATCACATTTTTGTGCGCCTGTGAGGTTCGAGATAAATCTTCTATCGCGGTAGTGATTAAGGGTCTTGAGAATGCCGTCCGAAAACATGCGAAATTTTATGTGAACTCCATCGTTAGGGTCCTGCTGTCTAAAAAGCGTTTTTGGGAAAGGAGATGGTGGTAGTGTCGCTGTCTCTTGGTTTTTACCTCTATTTAATGTTTCTTGTTTGGCCTGATAGCGGTGTCGATCTTGAAGCTCATAAAGGTTGCATGCTATCTTACGCAGGGTCGTTTTAGAAATGGGCTGTGATGGTGCAAAACTTGGGCCCAGTTCTAATAGCGAGTGCGCATTCTCAGGTATTGTTATGCCCCCAATCACGGTGACCCTAGATTTCCTTGGTGCATTATCAACCCCATTTTGACTATTATCAGAGGCGTAAAGAATTCGTTTGCGGTGGCTTCTTGAAGCTGAGACATGTGAATTACTCAAAAGATTTTCGAATTTTCGTTGTAAGGTTGTTTTGACATTAGACCTAATAGAATTGCATATCAGTATTAACCCACCAACTATTCTCCTCCAAAGTTGATCCTCCAAATATAAAGCACAAAAATGTTCCTTCGCCACACATTTTATCCTTCCTGCGAATATATCGTTCCGCTTGCTCCGTAGTGCGCCGCGGAGTAGTTCCATTTCGATGCCTCGTACTTGCTGACTGTCCTCTGGTTGACAGCATATCGCGTGAAGTCGCCTTCATTTTATAAACTTCGGCACGACTCGATGTTGAAAACAGCGGCGGAGAAAGTTGATTTGCTGTCTAGCTAAGACAATCTTTTGTCTTAGTGACAATGCTTCCTTCACAAGTCGAAAGTGTTTTGCTGGTACATCTTGTAACAGTTCCTAGGATTGGCTTTCTATTAACCTCGGCATTGGAATATGAATGCGTCGTTTTCTTGTTCAGCAATCGCGAGGTTGTTATACAGTATACATTTGTTTAACAACCTCGCGATTCCTGAACAAGAAAACGACCCATTCATGTTCCAATGCCGAGGTTAATAGAAAGTCGATCCTGGGAACTATATGGGTACTTCGGACATTGTTACTGGCACGGTTTTAATGTACAGAATTCCAACATTGTTTTTTTTCAATGACTTTCTTTTTATCGACTTAATTCAACTCATTTTTCAAAGTTCACCTGCAATGTTGGCACACTATTATGTAAGCAATCGATATGTATACTCTGTACTGAACAGGGAGTTGCGGCACGGAAACACACTTTCGTCACTAAATTACAGTCAGTAAGTTTGATTGGTGGGAACAGAATCAATTGCGAAAACTAAAAACGTCTTTGTTTTGTTCTTGTTCATTCACTTCATATGTATGGGTGTTTATATGAGAAGTCATTCTATAATCAATCCGTTGAACTTTCTTTTCATTGTGTGGAATGTGTACTGCACTAGAAGCCTCAGGGAAGAAGAGTGGCTAGAGGTGCCTTGCAATACATCATCGAATCCGCGCCCTGGGCTAACCAAGCTTTCCATTCCTCCAAGACAGGCAAATTGCTGCCAGGTTTGTCTTAGGAATGGCAGCATTGGGTTGATATATCGGCACGCACGCAAGACATTATCATAGGTTAGACATACTGACGGCTCTGACATACAGCTCTGACGATCTTCAATGAAGTCGAATGTATAGCACATCCTACAAATATTGATCAAAGCCGAACGCTTTGTCCCTATATTCTTTTTACTAGACTCCATGCTTACGGTGATAACCTAGTCTATACGACAAGTCAACAGCATCTCATTGCATAGCCCAGATTTGCATAAAATCGCCTGTGCTATCCTACGAATGGAGCCGAATATATAGCGTATTTCATGTTGATAGGTGCAGGTCGTTCATTTCCAATCTTTCACCTTCACCTTGTGATCTAGTTCCTGATCGATTTAACGCAAGCCACTTCGCTATTTTTAGGCAATATGAGGATCGCAGTTCTCTTGTTAAAATTGCATTCTCACTGAAGCATTCTTACAGGTGTTATTATTCATTCTGAAAGAGCAGGGACAAATATCCCGTCCTCTGAATTCACCTGAGTTCAAGGACTAGTTCATGATTTCTTCTGCCTCGTTTTTAAACATCCTGTTCGGGAAAATTGATGACACGCATCATGTCATTACCACCGGCCATGTTCAATCACTCACACGAAGGACATCTGTGGATTGCGATTCCATCTCCGCAAATATAGCATATATTTGAACAAAAGAGAATGTTAGAAGTCTAGATAGATGAAAGGTTTTATTCTAGAACTGTGCATCAGCAAAGTGCTTCAAATAAAACATGTCATTCTCATTTTGTTCATGGAACGCGTTCGGTCTCTCTGCACTTCTTTTTCCGGCATCCACCTGTAAGCACATTGTAGTTTGCCGTTTTTTCGCCCAACTCTGCGCTTTTGCTGACTTTCTGATCCGCGTTACGGAAATGACACTTTCTATGTCACCACCGCCGTTTTGCGTGTAGCGCATCTCCACAACACTTCAATACAGTCGATGTAAAAACCCTTTGAATTCCTCTTCATTCGGTTCTGCAGCGAAGCCTTTACCCCCATTATTCGCACAAGGATGGGAAAGGGTCAGCATCACATCTAAGTTCCATGTATCTAGATCTCATGAAATCTAATAACATAGCTTATTTTTTAAAGAATATACTAATTAAGAAGGGTTTTTTAAAATTAGGCACTAAAGAGGCGAGGTCAACTTTCGATCTGTCAAACATTTTCTCACCCTTATGAGAGAGCTCTGGTCCAACGTTGTAGCAACGAGTTAGGTACTTCCAAACAATACTGATGGTGCTAGTCGTTGTAAAGCGTCGCGAGTACGACTCTTCAAGTCTCTACCAAAAGCCGAATAGATTTAGTTTGCAATCTACGTGGACCTTGAGAATCTCTATAGGGAATATCGTACACTCTACAAGGTTATCGTTGTGAACTTCAATCACAAGTTTCGACACAGGTGAAAGTTTGGAAAACTTTATCTTAGGATTTAGTTAGTCGTGAACTGGAACGAAGTGAGATCTTGTGGTCCAGTGAAACGTGAATTTGCACTGAAACGAGCAGGGTGAGAGGTAATAGAGGAGAGATAATGGAGTTCTATGCTGATATGGGCTCCTCTGATCAAACCCGCTGACGGGTGATTGCTGATGGCACTGGTCAACAGAAAACTAGCTGAGAGAGAGGCGAAACGAAGGACCCGCATGGTGTGGTGGTGAACGCGTTAGCCCACTGAAAGCCTAGTAACGCGTCCGTTCACAACCGCACACACCTGCGATCCGGAGTTTTCTAAATATCTCAGCATCATTAAAGTTATGGTAAATCAGTTTTCGCTAATCAATGTGGTTATCTCTTCCCGGAATTATACTACGCCACATCCAAACAGGATTCTCACCGGCATGCAACAAACACTTACCGGAAGAAAGAAAACAGCATTTGGAAGAAGGTTCAGCACACTTCCCATAACGAAAGTAATCTCTCCTGTGTCGTATATTTTTTAGCTTTGAAATGTCATCAGAGTATTGAAAGAGTATTTGTCGTGAAAACGCAGCACATCCATTGCTTCCCTCTTAACTGAATAAAGACCTTTCGTGAACGATACAATAACTTTCTGACCAGGATTTCACTATTCTACAACAGTAATCTCGTAAACGAAAAGAGATTCGGTAAGAAAAAAAATGGAATTGGCTTACGTGAAGTGGGTGGTTAACACATGTACCAATTTCGCCTTGTTGATAATATCAATTCTACAATATCAATCGAACCTTCTTGAACGCATGATTGTAGAATTCGACAATTAGTCTGGCTGAGTGAAAGATTATAGACTTCGACGACGAGTTTGGAGAAGTAGGTCTTCGGTTGGATCTTCCTTAAACGACATTCGTGAGGTAAGGATTTGTTTCTGATGACCTATTTACACCCAGTAGGACGAATATCTCTAATTGCTTTGTCTACGTATACCCGGTTCGACAAGTCCTCAACATGATGACAGAATTAAATTCAGAGCTGGACAGAAGAAAAGGAGCTTCTTGGAGAGTTCATAAGGGAATATTAAGAATATACTGGTGACTACGAAGGACAACGTTACAGAAGTAGCATGAAATATTATTCAACTGTATCCTTCACCACTTTCATCCACGCTAAAATATTGCAGTAAAGTCCTCTACGACAAAGCCTAGTAAACAGTTCGTAATCACCTTTTTGCAGAACAATGAAAATTGAGGGTTTGAACAAAATATAATGAATGACGGGTTTCGAATCCATGAAGCCGACTATTTTGACAGAACAGTATTGGGGGCTGCAGGAATGCACGAATGGAGATCTTGCTAGTGTTGGCTTGGTTACCTCGGCAATTAATGGAATATGAAAAGAGACAAACAAGGAAAGGAAGACGAAATTTGGAAGGGAATTGAGAAAAGTTAGTCTCTCCACGGTTTGTCGCCTACGCTGCTATATGTGCAGATGTCTCCTGTTTAAAACTTTTTCTCCGACAGTCAGCGAACAGCGCGATTTTGGTCACTTCCAAAGCGTGACCTATCCGTTTGATGTGTGTTCCAAGAAGTTAATAGCGTTAGCATGCAGAAAGCGCATTTGCTAAGAGGTGGCTGACACTATGAGACGAGTTTTTTATCTTAAAGCTGTTCTTCACTCTTTGCCTTGAACCAACGCATTTAATTTTTCGCCTCTTCTTTCGAGATAAATCTAGAGTATAGCTCTTACGTTTATAAATCCTTGACTCATTCTTTCGTTTTGTTTTTCATCTGAGGAACAAAAATTGTCTCTGACATGGCGGAGTTTCTTCTGACGTAAAATGGATATTTTTTTTATGAATATGTAACATAGCATAAGTGGCAGTTATAACTAGTACCTGTATGAGTATTGCTTTCATATGGATATTACACACATCATTGAATTTTTTCTGTTCCACAGCAGTCGATGGGTGGCCAGAAGTTGATCAGAGATGTTTTTCGGGCTACATTGTGCACTTCCATCGTTCCGTATCGTCCCAACAAACAATTCGACGACCTAACTCCTCTAAACCAGGTCATGTACGACCTGCAGTACTAATACCAAACGGTTGCTTGCGTTTTAGAGAGTATCTGACATGCCTTGGCCAACTATGCGTCTTTGGTTTTTTTTTTTTTGGTCAAACCCTAAGTAACGAGGTTTTGGTGACAGTGCTCCAAAGAGGAATGTAGACGAGACTTCTTCCTGGACCCTTTCATCTACGCAACATTTTAGTTGATAGGAAGTTATAAACTAGTCATATTTCTTTTAAAGTTGTTGTAAGCTTCATAGTTTAGTGAGAAGACTTGTAGAATAGCCAGTCGTCATATCCATGTCTAATCTTTTTATCTCTTAACGGGAAATGTTGAACTGCTTCTTTTACATTGTGTAATAGTTGACCAGTCATCAGAATTAAAAAAGATTGTTACCGACTAGGAAGAAGGTAACCTTACGTGTGGCAGGCAGAAGAAGTTATTTAAGTTGTTGCATTGAATTTTAGACGGGAAAAAGTCTAGATGATGAAGGTATTCACAAAATGTTCCTCTATGCCGAAGTTCCCATTTTCTCTTTTATATGGCTTTTCTTTACTTCTTACCCACTTTCTTGCTAACCAATTTCTGATTTCAACACTCCCTTTGCACTTTTATATCTTAAAATGCAGAAAAAGAGTAAAATAGAGAAACTTACTGATTGGCTCTGCCCTTAGTCTCCTGTGTGGGTTGCGGTCGATTTTCCCTCGACGTGAAAGCGAAGTCTGCACTTTTTTCACTCTGACGTCCATTGTTATAACGGTTCTTTCAAGCCTTCCATAGTTATTGAACAGTTTGTTTGCTGACATGGAATCCTTTATCAAGGCGATCTTTTAATGCGAATTCAATAGAAACACGCCAGATGTGAGAGCATGCGTAGACTTAGCTTAGCTCATAAGAATGTTTAGGTGCTGAATTTTTCTAGTTTCATCAAGATATACAGCACAGTTTTTATTTTCAATACCAAATTTCATTTGACCTTGGCATTTGTAATCAACACGTTGGCTTAATGATAAACTTATACAAAGCTGTTGCAATTTATTGTGGCTTACAGAACGCATTCTTCAGAACGGCGATGGTTCCGAGCTATTATTTTTTGCCGTGTAGGCCTCATAGTTCATAGTAGCCTCCTGTCTAATCATCGAGGCTCTGAAGAAGGCGATCAAAAAATTAGCCGCAACAGAGCACTATGACAACCTTGTGCAATTATGTCAGTAAGTCAAGGAATACAATTTTTGGTTTGCCAGCGCAATTCTTTCCCTGTTTTATGCGAATTTCATTGCAATTTTAGGGCAGGTATTTGACAAATGTTATTTTTGAAGAAGTAATTTACCTCTTAGTTTAATGGGTTGAGATTCACTTGAATTTTATAACAACAAACTAGAGAAACCTTAACAAGTCCGCGCGAATTTTTCTTTAACCCTCTGCCTCTAAGAATGGTCTGGGAAGCAGTACTTCTGCCATTCATCGTTCATGGTGGTCATCGGCTTCGAACGTGGTGACATTAGACTTCTCTATTAATGTTAATCTATGAAGGAGACTCGATCACTAGCTTAATGCCGTTCGACATCCAACGCCCACCACCTGTGGACGTTTTGTTCAGTACCGTCAGAACGAAACCTTTGTTAAGTCTAAATTCTCCTTCGTTGAAGAATTAAACTGTTCTTACTAAGGTATCGTTTTCTTATTTAGCAATATCGAGGTTGTTATACAGCATATGTTTACTTGCACACAAAAAACACATACAACTCAACACTAGCTGACGCTTCGCCAGTATCGCCTTTTTTTTTCTGGTGCATCTGGTGACAGTTACCACGATCGACTTTCTATTTACCTTGACCTTGGATTATGAATGGATTCAGCAATCGCGAGGCTGTTATACAGATAATGCGAAAAGGTCAGCTACTGTTGTGTTGCATGTGTTTTTTGTACGGAAGTAAACACATGCTGTATAACAACCTGGCGAGTGCTGAACAAGAAAATGACGCTTTTATAACCCAATGCCGAGGTTAGCAGAAAGTCGCTCCTGTGAGCTGCCTTTTTTTCTGGATATCTTAGTTTATTTTCCGAGCTTGTGTAATTCATGGCCTACTAGTTCAGCTTTATTGTTATCTTTAGACATATCAAATTCTTGTAGATTTATGGACTATTAAATAATAAATATTATCAAATATGATGTAGGAGGTAGTAGCATAGTGTTTAGTGTTGCAGTCCATCAGGAAGCAAGTTGCTTCCTCGAACCGCTGCGCAACACTCCTTCAATCCATATGAGAATGCCTTAGCTTGGCTATCTCCAAGATTGCAACAAGAATCGTCTAGACGATCATTCTGCGATATTCATAAAGAAGACGAAATCCTCAAGCTGCAGCGGGAAGAACACGCGAAATATTTGGGGATCATTGTGGACGATGATAAAGGGAGAACGAACTGGATGCAAGGAGGGACCCGCACAGTAGATTTGATGTCGAGTGATATAAAACAGGATAGAATAATAAGAAAAGTACCACACGTATTCATTAAAGTGTGTGGCAGCGCTTTCTGTTTGGAAAAACCTGTTTGCTTTTTGTAAAGCTATGATAAATTGATATTTTGTGAAACAATCTTCTCCTTTTTTATTCTATTGATGATATCTCATACAATTTCTGCATGTATCCCTCGTTCGTCTCAGCAGATAACGAATTCCTCGATGAGTATCCTATCATGACTGGCATTTTTACTAGTGTGGTACTTCACTAATGTTCCTTTGTTCTCGATTCATCAGAAAACTGTTCTCTTTCCTTCATGATTTGTTCAGATGTTGGCTAGCAATTGACGGTTATGCTCGCGCGTGTCTCATTCACCGCTCGACTTCTTCGGTAAGTTTGCTAGAAACTCTTCGAGCAATTTTTTGAGTTCCTGAACTCAGACAGAAAAGTTGACCTATGGCAGGTGATTTGGTTGAGTTTTCGGCCGACATGGTTTCACATGCTTCATAAGGTTGATTATAGTCCAGAAATGCTTCATTCTTTCTGCGAACTTTCTAAAATAATAGAGTGGAATATAAAGGTTAGAAAGGATAATAACGTGGTTCGATCCTCGCCGCAGACACCTGCAGTCCAGAGTTTTTCAAGTATCTCAGCTTCATTGTAGTTGTATTTCACATCATAACGTGCCGTGAAAAAAGAATAGTCAGTAAATAAAAACTGATTACATTGCGATTTATGCTAGACCTTTAGCTTAGCTGGGTTCAATGCCGTTTTGTGCTCCCCAGATCAATCCCGTTGACGGGCGATTGCTGATCGCACTGGTGGATAGAAAACTAGCTGAAAGAGGCGAAACACAAGGGCCACATGGTGTGATAGTGAACGCGTTAGCCTCTGGAAGGGGTAATAACGACGTTTGGTCTCCTCCGCAGACACCTGCGATCCGGAGTTTTATATGTATCCTAGCATCATTGTAGTTATCTTTCACATCATACCTTGCCATGAAAAAGAATAGGTAGTAAATAAAAAGTGATTAAATGAAAAAGAGGTTAGGGTTATAAAAAAGTAAAGGGCAAAGCTCTCGAATTTAACCAACCGCTCTGCCAAATCCATTGAGCACTGTAGAGGGTGACTTAAAACATATTTGATCTCCTACGTTTTACGGTGTATCCAGTCAGCGTTTTATCTCCACAGATCAGTTTGGTACCAATTTATCGAAGCGTGAGATCCAACTAACGAATTCCTGGACACCGCTAACCACCGTGCCTCATGCGCTTTTGTTCTCAGATCATTGTTAAATACAGTGCATTTATGCCGATTTTCAAATGAATGTTGATTTCACTGTTTGTGTTTTTATTACTACAGTTCAGTTTATAGGAATATTCGAAACGCAAACGGAAAGCGTTTTATGCTTTTCAACTGACGAGATTCCCAACCAAATGAAATTCCATCTCATTATATTTCCGACATTTACGCTTTTTACCAAATTATTCCATTTCTCATTTGGTTAATGTTGATATTTGGCATTAGCAGGTACCTAGGTACTTGACCAAACTTGTACTTCACGCGTGCATTTAAGTGGTTGTGGGTATTATCGCTGAGATCTGCCTGTGAATTCGACTGGTAACTTCCTAGGGTTTACGTGAAATTTATCCCACAATTGCCAAAATATTAAACACTTCGATAACGGAAGCCAAAGAAATACATAGCTAATGGTGCCCTCTGCTCTTTAAACATACTGGCTACCTTTTCGTCATATTTTTTCTATGAGCACTAATGAAAGCAAACGTATATAAAACTATGGGTAAATAGTTTGACGGTTTTTTTTACATAGATTCACTAATTCTTTCATTTCACTTATTTTCATAACGTCTTCACTGCTTCATTTAAACTGCAAGTGTCTCCAATCAGATAGCTACAATCCAATTTCCAAGCAGAACAGCCGCAGCATCCTAAGCGTGGCAGTGAAGAAAGTGGTCGACAACTTCCATTCTGATCTGTTTGTCATTCCAACGCTTCTTCTTTTTAAAGTCAGGAATTCCACCTCATTCTTGATGACGTATTCCAGAATCTTCAAGAATATTCGCATAGCACTAGGCAAAGCACAGGCATAGGAGTAATCAGGTTTTCGAAAGTGATTCAGTATAATAGATCACGTCGATGCCTTTACGTAATTCAGTGAAGGATCGTACCATTTCAACATGTCTATGTTTCGTTATCGTTTAAATAAAGGACTCTGCACCTCAGTTCGAACAAAGATGACCATGGCAAGACGGAACTTGACAGTTACGGAGTTCGTGCCCATTGTACAAAGATCTCTCATAGGCTATACAACAACGCGCTTTTGTTCTTAGATCATTGTTCAATAGAGTGCATTTATGTTGATTTTCAAATGGATGTTGATTTCACTGTTTGTAATTTCTATGATCATAGTTCAGTTTACATGAATATAGCGATTGTAAATGGAAAGCGTTTTATGCTTATTCGCGACGATGATTTTAGCATTTCATAATAGCATTACCACCGTTCATCAACAATCGCGTGACACACAAAAGCTTGAGATAGAAGGGGTCTTTGAAGGAAGGCACAATCTCGAAAAGCTATTCAGCGTCACATTTCAGAATGCCTAACGAAAATGGGAATAAAGCAATACGAGACTGAAGAGCTAGGATTAATCAAATGGAAGTGAGCAGCATTTGGAATTCGCCAAGGCATCGAGAGTGTAATGGGGAAGAAGCAAAAAGCGTCTTCGTTTTCGTGTCGCTGCTTTTTGTTGGGGAGTAGTTGCAGACACTTTATGTCAGTAGTAATCAGGCACAATCTTCTTCCAATGGGACGACACTTCTCTGAGCTTTTCAAACTTATGGACATGATCCATCGTTCTGAATTAGCTTCTGATTCATGTTTAGGTAATATTTGGTTAATACCGTTGAGCACCCCGTCTGAAGTAGGTGCTGTATTATTCTTAAACAATGAGATAGCATGCCAAACGAGTGGAAGTTGTGGGTAACTGCCTTCCTTACATACTGTGACTATTCCACCTGAGCTTTGCAATGAGCGAATACCTTGGCGTTCAAATCAGGAAAGCTACGCACGTTACGAATGCTCATCCCGACCACTGCAACTTTAGCCATCACTGCTATTTTTCTAATATAATTTTTATCGTTTCGCTTTGGTGGTCGGCAAGTTCAGATACGGTCTTCCCTAGTTTTCCATAGCTCCGTACAAGTAATTCGAGGTTTTTTTAAAACAGATATTTGCTGATGGATTTCAAGCTATTCGATTTTGCAGAATGGCTTCCGTAAATGTATCTTTCCAAACATTCTATTGACGATGTCACCAATTCAACCATTTCTTTCTCTAGTGTTCTTCTCGTATTTGGTTTTTGAGTGGCACATTCCATGAATGGTAAAAATTCCTGCGGAACTCAGTATAGTTTTCTACTGATTAGTACTTACTTGGATACGTAGATGGCCCGTCTTCACTGGTTGTGCGGGCTCCAACATGTTTCCATTTTTATTTTTGGAGTTTTGCTGGTTTAGCCATTGTCCATCCCTAGAGTCCCGAGGTCAGACTAGCAAAAGTCTGCCCCAAATCATCACCACCACAGGAAGTCACCGCCCTTGTGGGTGAAAGGGAGATTTGCCACCTTGCGACTTTATACCAGGACGGTGGTATACCCTCCTATTGGTCTACTCTTAGCTGGAGCTTCTGATGGAAATGCCGAACTCCTCAGCTAGGGAGGCCCAGTTAGAAAGATGAATCTCCGCGCTGTACATCACCAACCGGCACCCAGGAACACCTCTCACTCACGATGAGGTAGTACACCATTGAGAGGATTGATTAGTAGTTAAACAAATTTTTCATCTATTCCAGTATGCATTTATATTTATTTAATCCGTATTCGTCGGATTTTCATAGAATAAATTTAAGACTTATTTTGGAGACCATTGAAAACCACACTCACCCATTCATCTAACGAATACTTGCAGTCCTATGGGCAATTTTAGCCCAAATTAATGCAATGAGCACAACTCATAAGGAACACCCAGCATGGTCGTATTTAAGGGTGCGGTAACGTGTATACAGAATTTCATCTCATGGATACACTTACGATTCAGGGTACCTATAAGATTGCTTTTGATCCGCCTATAATTTCTTATGCATAGCCATAGACTAACTATGAAACCTTGGGCAACTTGCTGAAGAATAGGCAGATAAAATCAAAGCCGCACGACGACCTTTAAAACATGGAATATTAATGAGGTAGGCTTAATCATTCCATGCAGACCTATGAAAATCCATTTAATTTCTCGCTCTTCTATCATTCATATCTCACGATCCATCTAGGTCATTAGCAGAGCCTCCTGATCCGATCGACCGCCGACTTTTCTTAATCATCCTCAACTCTGTAAAGCAGTATTCCAGAGCTGCTGAAGAATGGCACGGCGAAATCTGCTATATGAATTCGATGTTAGTATCGCATTTATCAACATCTGTAGCCTTCAACAGGTTAAGGTGAGATTAGTCCAGCTTGCGTCGTTTTCTTGTTCAGCAATCGCGAGGCTTTTAAACAGCATACATTTACTTTCATAGAGAAACACAATACAATACAACACTAGCTGACGTTTCGGCAGTATCGCCTTCTTCAGAGCCGCTTTTTACATGACTTCCAATGAGGAAGTTTAGAACAGCTGATTATAGTCGCATATGGTTGATGACTTGATTGAGTATGCGACTATAATCGGCTGTTCTAAACTTCCTCACTGGAAGTCACGTAAAAAGCGGTGAGTTTTTCTGTTGATCATGTAATTATCAAAGAGTCTTTCGTCTTTTTGTAAGTGTTATTGAAGCGTTTGGCCTAGTAGATTGTATATCAGTATACTCTTCCAGGCTCTGAAGAAGGCGATACTGCCGAAACGTCAGCTAGCGTTGGATTGTATTGTGTTTCTCTATGGAAGTAATTGTATGCTGTTTAAAAGCCTCGCGATTGCTGAACAAGAAAACGACGCATTCATATTCCAATACCGAGGCTAATAGAAAATCGATCCTGGGAACTAGTCTAGCTTGCTTTGCTGTTTTCCTACTACTTTTTTTGCACAGATTACTACTTGCCAAGACTGGTGCAACATTTTTCATTAAAAGCGAAATTTCTTCTATTTTCCGTCGTTTCATTGCTTCCCATTAGAGAGAAGCTACTTTTCATCTTTTGTTTCTTAACGGAGCACAGGTTGAAATGCTAGCTATGCGCGTATTCTGTCTAACAAGATCAATTTCTTGATCCTTTTTTAATCAGTTTTTCGAAAACCCACTTTGGGTTCCAGCGGTCAGATTATAATATTGTACTCATAGACTTCTCTTGATGGCCCTGAACTTGTCGAACAACAATCTGCTGTGGTAGCGTCCAATTTTTAACTGTTGGATTCGTTTATGTGATTGATATTTGTTGGTCTTTACTACACAATAATCATCATGATATACGAATGGTCAGAAACTTTCTGTAACATAGCTGTATCTCTTGGAATTTTTTGGAAATTCTATAAAATGGACTCAAAGTTGCCGTCGTAGTGCAGCTCTATGACGATCGATCACAGCATTGTTCTGCTTGTAACTAATTTTGTAACAGTTGGGAAGAGCCATCAAAATGTAATCAGCTTTGATAGAGGGAATTTTTCAAGAACTCTTGGCTTGAATGGGCAGTTGGAGCATCCAGTTTCAGTGGAAGATTGGAGAAAGACGAAAGGCTCTTTGGTAATTGCATGACCAACAACTTCTCGAAAAAACCCGCCGCTTTTTCGTGACTTCCAATGAGGAAGATTAGAACAGTTGATTATAGTCGCACATGGTTGACGAGTGCACCATCCCACATCAAAAATCGGTGCGAACATACGGGATCAGGTCGCGTATGACCTCCGGGCATTCATCCCTGCTATTCATTGTAGGGTTTTTGGCATTTATCCAAAAAGCTAGCAGTTTTCGCGGTGGTGTTTTGGAGTCCTGTGCAAGGATATTCACTTTTACTTCAAAATCGTCTCCGCTTTGCTTTTGTATTCTATGCGTGCCTAGTGGGGTGCTTCGTCTTAGTTTTCTTTTGCCATCTAGGTGTTCTTTTATACGGATACACAAAGGTCTGCCCGTTTCACCAATTTATTCATCTCCGCAATTATTACAAGAGATCAGATATTACAAGAGATCATATTCCAATGCCGAGGTTAATAGAAAGTCGATCCTGGGAGCTATACATATGATCATTCCTGCCCAGAGATTGTCCGATACTCCTCGAGTTGTTCGCTAAAAGGCATTTATTCAATGCTCATTGACTAAATGAATTTCTGCTCTTTTTTATGCTGAAACGATTCCCAGCAGCGTGAGTGGCGTTGAAAAATTCGCGATCGCATGTTTATCGGTAATGCGTGGTTCATGTGGAAGTGCAAAGTGCTTTGTAGACTTCACCGGAGCAAACTGTTGAAGAGATGGAGTGGCGTTTCCATGTGACTTTTTTCTTGAATTTTTGATTATCGACTATCTAGTTATTAAGACGTCGGAGTTAAGGTGGAGTGAATATTGGTTAGTTTGGATTAAGCACCGAACTTTGATTATGGTCACTCCAGATGTCGTCAGAGGCTTACCGAAGTCGCTTTTAAAGGCTTTTATGACAACGATACATACCGCTTTTGGTTCGATTTTACGCTGAGGACTAATAAAACTTCTTCTCTTTCTGGGTTCAACGAATCGGTACCTAGTTTGCCAGATAGGAATAAAGGACCGACTTGGTACGTCGGTAGGGTACTGTAAATCGTTGTGCAGGCCCGATATGTGCTCATTCACTCCTGCGATTCTTGACGGAGTCTAATACAGAGAGCTACGACTTCACACATCGGTATGGTACTGCAAATCATTGTGCAGGTCGGATATGTATTCACCGACCTCTACGATGTTTGATGGAGTCAATACGTGGAGCGCCTATGGTCTTTGAATGACTAGGCCTGATGCTTTACCCTTTATACATATAACGACTGTGATAAAATTTCAAGCGCCTTGGCAGCGTACCCGAATGAGACTAGGAAGCAAATCTATCCCGTCACTCTTGTTTCCAGGGAGGCTTTATTGTCGTCTTCGCTGTACGAACGGCAGCGGAATGACGGCCGTTCGCGACGGATTCCCATTTAAGCATATCTAGATTCTTTAAAATTTTCGACGCAGCGTCCAGTCATCTTCGTTTTCTTCTTAATTAACTTCACAATGCCGAGCTCCCGAAATGTTTTACTGGCTGATGTGGAGCTCTACGAAACGACTCATCCCGGCGCCATCCTACGCCAGCCAAGGCACTCTGCGGGTAGATGCGGGACATTGTTTAGGTGCTTTTGTGGCTTTGTTGCTATCTACCTAGATTTTCGCATAGTTTTTTGTTGTAATTCTTCAGTGAAAAAAAAGCTTTTGAGAGCGTTGTGAAATTTTTAATAGAAGAAGAAAACTTACAGAAGGACCTTTCTTGAATTTTTCACCCACTCAGCTTTATGACCATTCCTGCTTAAGTGTTTTTCTAACATCCTGTGTAAGATTCACTACTCAAAGGATCGTTTTGCTTTTGAACATAGTCTATTTTCTCGGTTGGTGGTGCAGCGTTGGAAGGTGTGCCTAAACTGAGATCAGTTTGCTTGAGTGAATTTAAATTCCAGAAGAACGTGTTTCGACAGAAGCTCATAGTACTCCAGCTCGTGTGCCGCTCAGGTGGCATATTGCTATCGTTAATTGAAAGCGCATTCATATTTTGTTCAAATTCTGGCAGCGAAGTTTAGATTGCTCCTCCACACGTTTTTACTGCTGCTTCGTTACATTTCTCATTGTGAGGATAATGCAAGAAGAAACAAGTTATAATGTAGTTAAGTGGCGTGTGTGGCGCAGTGGTCGGAGGCGCCTTGCAACACACACATGGTATCGAACTCCACGTCCATGGTTCACCAAGCCTTCCATCCTTCCGGAGTCTGCAAATTTGTACCATACTTGTCTGGGAGGATAGCAGCGTTAGCTCGACACATTGGCAAGCCACCGCGAGTCATTGTAAAGGCCAGATATGCATTCAATCACCTCCGAACTAAAACTATGCTTAATGAAGTCGAATGCATGGCGCAACCCTCAGAGATTGATCAGCACCGAGAGCTTTATCCTTCATCTTTTTAAGGTACTTGGCTACAAACGCACTTCTTCTCATAAACGTTTTGAAATGCTAACGCTATAACGAAATTCCGTTTTCTTATTCACACTATACTGCGGCTATTGGAAATCGTTTCATTGAACGTCCGTCTATAAGTCCATCAGATTTTCTTTCCTGCTCAATGTGGACACTCAACTTCCTTTTTCGAATTAATTTAATTTGTTTTTTTTAGAGCTAGAAATGACAGAGTTCTTTGAATCGGCCGGTTTTTATTTCGAGTAATCATCTCCAAGCGGCTTTTTTCTTTACCAAGTCTTCCAATTTTTGCCGATGAGCCTTCGGGCTGAAGAAGTTCACTCCTTTTTCGGCATGGACCATTGATATTTATTTCACACTTGATATTCGCAGCCAGGCAATATCACATGGTTCAGCTAGTGATGTGGGGCAGAGAGCTTTCTCGACGCTAAAATGTGAAGTGCGGAGAAGATGATATGAATAATACGTGCAGGCACTGAGGAGGGGAACTGAGGACGACTCAGCGTTGGTAATTCATCACGGCTTCCATCCGCGGAGCATTTTCGTCGCCAACGTCCCATTCAGCAACTCGCTGCGATCTGTGCAAACGGTTTTGGTACTATTTCAACACGGATGTGGCATTATTTTTGCAACCGACCGTCGTCACTTAACCTCGCTAGCAAAGTAATCAGCATATGCTTAAATTGTTGAGCTTGTACGAACTTGATGAATTAGTTTTATTAGTCTAACCTTTCGATGCCTTCGTGTTTCTCAGAGCCAATGATCCAAGTCAGTGGCCCACCCGAGTGATCATCGATTCGGATCATCGGCTCTAAGGAAGACGAAGGCGTCGAAACGTTAGCCGGATAAATTTTATATAAAAGCCCCATGTAAGTTCAGCAATCTAAACACATCCCTTCTTTGAATTTAGAGATCTATTCGGCCTTCTCAATGCGGCGTTAGTGTCTCGCAGTTCGGTTTGCTTTCATGCGCAATGAATGGTGAGCAGCTAGAAAAAAAGCCATTGGTACCAGCAATCATGGGAGAATCTGTGCATGCAAAGTGGAAGTCCCAAACAGATATCTTCCAAAACATGTAAAAATTCTATGCTCCCTCGTTTTACGCGGTGATGAAGAAATAACTTGCCGAATGAGTTCTTTGGAGCGGCTTATGGCGTCTGTGTTGATTAATTTTGATCATGATGAATTATAATTGTAGACATGAGGGGCGCCTAGTAATAAATGCTTTTTCGTGAATATCAACTGAATAATTCCCAAGTGGAATGTTGATTAGGCACCACATCGATGGCATCCGCATGTTAATGGTACTACCACGCATAAACAGCGAATTTTTGAGTGAATCGGTGGTAACTCCACGTTCGAGGCAGCCGACAGGATTTTCGGAAGATGTTGGAATATAAGAAAATTCACCCTTACTGATGGCATGGTGATATTTCGATCACGGCTGGTAATTTACCGATAACTAAAGCTTTCGAATAATTGAGAACCTAGCAAGCTTATAGGTAGATCTCCTCTAGTAGATTTAGGGGTTGTAGAAACGTATAGTTTTTCTACACAACCGCTTTCAGTGTGATTTTTTTAAAATCCAAAGTCGGAAAGAAGGTGAAGCAACAAACTTTTCTTCAAAATTTCAACGTCGACGCAGCAAGCAGCGCTCGTTGACGACGCATTTGAGGGAACCATTGTGTTGGGCGAAGTTTCACCTGCGCAATTGTTTTGCCTTTCAATCCGCGAATCTCGACAAAATAAAACGAAGTAGACCGATGCTCTAACTTCCGGGAATCAGAATTCATTTTGAGAGAATCAGAGAGATGGAGTCGTGCTGGAAAAGATCTCTTGTTTATCAGAGTCATTTTCATTTTCAGGGATTATTTCAACTAGTAAAGTGCAGAATGATTGGGGACGTATTAGTTTAAGGCTCCACATATAGCTATAATAGTGTTTGTTGAAGACAGAACTCTAACTTATAGTTGGCCACATGTGAGCAGTATATGGCTCATGTAGTCGCGACTTTATTAGAAGTTCCATAGAAGTATGTGTTCTTCTTTTCACCAAGATTGCAGCTTGAGTAGAATTTCTGGAGATTGCTAAACACACTTTGCGGTTACACGTCTTTTATTTTTTCCGCATCAATTAGAGCATAGAATGAATTTCGCTCTTTATTCTACGATGGTTCCAACGCCCTTTTACTAATGCTGTTTGAAAGCTGCAATATGATGATGTTGTTCAGCTCGGATTTAATTTTCGGAGCTAAACGATCATCAACAGATCAATTGATCCTTACGACATAAACTGGAATCCAACAATAGCAAAATAGAACCATTCGTATTTCTGATGATGCAAATATTTTCACTCGTTGGCTGTTCCATTATCTGTTTTCTTAAGACTCCTAATAGTAATTAGGTTTTCGCCTGGCCTGCCTTCACTAGTAGATCTTCTGGAAATTTTATACTGACACTGGTTCTTGCCACATACTGTTTTTGATAACAGATTAATCTCGAGCAGTTCTTTTATTGGTAATGAAATAAAAGAAATGGCGACTGAAGGCTGATTTTCGTAGAGTGTTTTTGTTCTAGTCTTCGCTTACCAATTCAGGGTCAATTCGAATACATTGATTTGATGTGTGCTGTACTTGGAAACCCGTAAGCCTAGCTGGAACCAGTTCAATGGTGTCGATACTGTTCTCCGGGCTCGTTATGGCACGTCTCGGCCAGAGCTGGGCTCTGCTCCACCAGCGGGTGCTAGCAGGGCGCCCCGGAGGGAGCTGCGCTGCCGCCGCCAGCCACGCCCACTCCCTACGGGCTCTGCAACTGCTCGGCCACCATCGTCCTCAAGCTGACGACGCATTCCCATATTTTGAAAGCCGTTTTGCGACGACCTTCTACACATGCGTTATCCACTGGACTATTGAGTTTTGCTGTATTACATTCCCTAGGTTATTTTTTTCGTTTACCTTCGTGGTCGTCCAACGGTGTGAATGATTACGTGAAATGTTGAATCCGTTGTACATGAAACATCGCCCGTCAACGCAGTTGAGCACAGGACCACCAAGCTCACCTCCTTCTTTGCATAACCTCAAGGAGGTTGAGGAGTTGAGGTTAGAATGACATTCTTGTTATCCAAAGTGTCTTTCGTTCTGGTCGGCTGAGTTCACTAACGCTTAGTTAATTGAGCTAAGATTTAATTCTTCTATCGAGTAAGATGTTTAAAAATTTTTTCCTATAATCAGTTACCAGATTCTGCGTGTGATTTCGTCATTGCTGTTTTTTGGCTTTATTAATGTTAGTAATAATTTTATGGACTATGACATTATCTCGAATTACTTTCGTTGTTAGTTGCATGGGTTTTGTTAGATTCAAAATGAGTTTACCGTGCTTTGACATGGTTTCATAGCAACCAGAACGTAGTACCGTCTGATAAGCTCGTAACCACCATTCAAGGACGCGTTAACGTATCTTCTAAAGAAACAGTACGATGGTGTTGAGCTCAGTGCAGGTATTCTTGTGGAACATTCTACTGAGGTTTATCATTGAGAGAGCTTAAAATAATGGGCATTATAGATAGTGATATCGCCTGATTAACTTACACTTCTAGTTGTTAGATTGATTTTTCCACTTTTTGTAGAACTCACATTCTTAACTCTTTTATTTACTGCCTTTTTCTTCTTAATGGCAGGGTATGTTATGAAATATAACTCGTATGAAGTGCTGAGATATCTGCAAAACTCCGGACCACAGGTGTATGCAGTGGAGAACGAACACGCGCTGTTGTCCTTACCGGGGAGATTCGCTCTGCATGTATCTCAGCTAGTTCTATCGATCTTTTTGCCATCAGCAATCACCCGTCAACGGGATTGATCTGGGGAGCCAATATCGGATGGACCCGGATGGTGTAGTGGTGAAGTGCGCTGCTCCCCGGTAAGGACAACAGCGCGTGTTCGTTCTCCACTGCATACACCTGTGGTCCGGAGTTTTGCAGATATCTCAGAACTCACATTGTTCACGACCGAGCCTACGGCTGTGCACTTGCACGTCAGCAGACCCATTAACGCGTTATCTACCACTTTTGAAGCTTGTTCGCAGCTATCCTTTTTGGAACAGGAGTCGACAGCTGGTTCTGCTAACATGGTGAATAGTCTTGCTAGGCAATTCCACATTGGCACATGCTCTGTTCGAATCGTTGAAAGGACTTTTTACATGAGCACCTCTCTACAGCTTCTGTGCAATTCGGTCAACAAAATACAATGTGATTGACTTCTCGTTGAGCCCTTCGACCATGAGGCACGCAGGCAACTGAGCAAAGCGCTCAACGTTTCTGAAAGAATTTGAAAACCACAACGTTGCTGAGGTATTTGCAAAACTCTGGGCCGCAGGTGTCTATGGTGGGAACGAACGCGCTATTGTCCTTTCCGGGGAGTAACGCGTTCACCACCACACCATGCGGTTCCTTCGTTTCGCCTGTCTCTCAGCGTTGTCTACCACTTTTGAGGCAGCGGTCCAGAGTTTTGCAAATATCTCAGCAACGTTGTGGTTGTATTTCGCTTAGTACCCTGCCTCGAAATTATAGTAGGCAGAAAATAAAAAGGTATAACATTGTAATTTAAAAACCGTTACAAATTTTATAACTATCTATAATTATATATTATATCTATAATTATATATTATATAATTATATTTTATAACTATCTGTAATTAATTATAACTAATTTTATAACTATAACTTTATAACTATCGCTTTTCATCGTTATTATTGCTACGTTTCAGCGTTTCCATTAATCATTATTATTTGACGATATTATTTGTATTATAGTTCCATAAGTATAGTATTCGGATTCGAATCAAGCTGTTTTTCATCATTTCTCGTTAAGCCTTGCTCAAGTCTAACAAACACTCTGTGCGGTCAGCCCTTATCTTCAGTCGTCGCTTTAAATCAGAGTGGGTGGAGGCTTCCCTTCACGTAAGAGATGACCAAAAGCGTTCTTAGTAGAAACATTAAATGGATAGTTAATAAAAAGATTGTGTTTTGAAGCTGGTTGGCCTCCTTTTGCTTTGAGGGACATAGGCTATGCTGAAGATTTGCGCATATCTGGAGGTGTCCCGGCGCCAATTAATAGAATTCTGTTCGATTTTCTCAAACAGGCTTCCTTCGTTTTGTCAACGACGACTTCATATGCAGTCGGTGAGGGAGTGCAACGCCAAATTCACATTACAAAAGGAAATCGAGGGGAAAATTTTACTAGTGGTTGTTAAAGTATGAGGGAGCTTGAGAAATGTAGTGTTTATTTGAGCATAGCGATGCCTTTGCTATTTCGAAATTACAAGCGCTTACCGCGAAGTTCAGTTCTGTTTTCTAGAGACATTGGTAAGCAGAACAATCACCTCTTTTACCAAACATTGTAAAATCTCCACTAATTTTTATTTCATTCATAAGGCTTTCGAGGAAACGAAGTCGTACAGTAACCTGCTCGTCAACGTAGCCGTCCGAAAGACCCATCGTCAGCTATTTGTCAGGAAATGGTGTTTTACAAAATATTGCCCAAAGCCATTCAAAATCAGAGAGCTGCTTTTGCCAGAATACTGGACAAATATAGAGTAAGCACTTTGATAAGAGTGCTCTAAACCAGTTAGCATAAAGGTTTGAAGATTATTTGAAGCCCAAACCCAAACAGTATTAAAATTGGCACGTGTTCTCTAAAAATTGCAGTGAGATGCATTATTCGCAACTGATGCTGGAAATCGTTCTTTTTAGCCTTTTATCTTTAATTTTTAGTGATTCCGTTTTATTTATCTCTATGCCACTTACTCTGAAATAATTGTCATTCAACTTATTGTCTTGAAACAATATTTGAAGTATACTCCGATTTTACTATCATTCGTGTCCTCACTCTAAATAATGCTTTCTTTGAAAAGGGTCGTTTGTGGGAATGAACTTTTTTCTCCTCTGATCCGGTATGACTCATTTCTAAGTAGACACACTGATTTTCATGTACAAAAGTGTTTATATATATATATATATATATCATATGTATCTCCATATTGTATCCTGCATGTTCAGCCAAAACTTAAAATAGGATGACTAGAAAGTACATGGGATTCAGGGTCGGTTTCAATAAACAACTCTGGTGTCTAGTTTTAATAGACTCAATTCTCAGTTAAAAACTTATTATAGGACACTGAGTTTTTTTACTATTGCACTTTGAAATATAAAGGATGAATGATGATGTCATAGCATATAGATCGTGGAAAGATCTCTCTTACACACTTCGAATACTTTGAAAGCTCTTCTGCTACAGCGAGTTTACCAAGATGCTCGAGTGCTACCAACAATAACTGTTCGCATCCACTTCACATCATCCACTGATAGATACTCAGAAGAAGATTATTAAGGTGGCGCAATCTTAGAGAGTTCAGATCTAAAGTGCACTTCGTAAAAGCGCACTTTTTGTCATATATGTTTAAATCGAGGTACTGCGATATGTTTCTTTGCTAAATGTTTGATAAAACGAGTGTAGTAATTTATATGAGAGAATATGAAAACGCGAATATGTGTATTAGTTTAACGCTTTGACTTTCCTATTTATCCCCTGCCAATGGACGCTTCATTTCAATGGAGAATCCAGAAGCCTAGTCTGATCCAAGAAAAGCTAATCACTTCTGCATAAATTTCGCTTCCCTGGTCGATGAGAGCTGTATTCAGCTGTGGTTACCTACATTACCATGGCCATGAGGTGTTGGCTTTGAAGTAGAAAACAGCGTTCCTTATTGATGAATGACCTGAATGGTCTATCTGAACTGGTGTGGTCATTAAAACTGAGATAACTGAGAATGGGAAAATTACAGGTTCTGCTCGCTCTAGGGACCTACCACTAGAAACTTCTGATAGTGGTCCGGACACTATTCGTAGTAAGGCAAGAATTTCTCTCAAGATTTTCGTCTTATCTCACATTTTCTACACAAGACTCTATCGATGTGGTAAACTTTTACAGATTCTGACAATGTTTTCAAGCTTCTGCATATTTTAGTAATAATTTCCTTAGTAGCAAATCACAATTCATTAACATGACGAATAATCCTTGGGTTCGTGTTTTATGGATCTGAAGTTTAGACGCTTCATTATTTAGTTCATAGTTCGACTATGAGTCACTTTTGAAGAAGGATTTTTACGCTACATCTGGATGACATGTAAAACCTTTATGAGCCATATTTATCACCTGTATCACCTGTAGCCCCGTTGATCATCGAGTGACTCGAGTGGGTGTCAGTAAATCTTCCATTTCCAGAGTCGTGTGAAAGACTAGTCCAGTGGGTTGTGTTCGCTATAGAGACTCGTTGAGCATATAAGGTAAAATAAGCCGATTAACTTACACATTAGTCAGCATGATTCATTTTTTCACTCATATAAATGTTGCTCAAAAGTCTAAAAACAGTAAAAGCCATATTTATATGAGTAAAAAAACGAACCATGCTAACTAATGTGTAACTTAATCGGCTTATTTCACCCTATAAAACATTTCCCAACTTTCTTTCATACTTAGTTCTCTTGCAACAACTACAAGCCACGAATTCGGAACTATTGTTTTTATTGCACATAATGTATGTATAACAATTAATTCATTATTAGTTGCTCTTGATATCCTTCTTGATCTCCTATTATTCTGATAAGGCGGTAGTAGGGACTTACGTTATTTTCAAATAGCAAGCTAGGCGAATCTTCTCCTAACAAATCAAATGCCTTCATTAGCTCTCAGTTTATTTCGCTGATTTAGTTTTTGAATTACGTTGAGCAGGCCAGTATCAAGGACTGGAACTACCGTCATCACGTCCTTCTTGGCCTCCACTCAGACTTTGAGTGTGGATGTTCTGTTGCAAATTTTACGATTTTATCTATAATCACCCAGCCAGTGATCAACTTATGGGTATTTTTATATGTATTCTTTTTCTCATAAGCTTAGATATGTGATGTTTACTCGGCTAACATTTCGACGGTTTCGTCTTCATCCGAGTCGATTATCCACAGCTGTTCGTTTTGCTGAGGTGGCGTCCTCGTCGCGCATCGAGATTAAGGTTATCAAGGAAAGAATGCATATTGATTAGTCAAACCGAGGTTAAAGGAAAATCGGTTTTGAAATATAGAATATATAGAAATATATTCCTATAGTTTTTTCATCCTTTCATCCAACTGCAGGAGTGGTTTACAAGTGCTTGATGTCGAATTGACGAAGAATGAGGAAAGGTCTAATTTTACTCGTTGAGACTACAGCACCATGAATACTATTACTCAGTATCATGATGTCACCTCTCTTTTCCAGTATTTGTAATCGTCTGAATTATCCATGAAAACATAACCGTGAAGAGAAACCATCAAGCAGATGAGAACATGAAGTCTCTATTAAATTGTTTTTTTCACATTACGTGGCCATCAGGAAATCGTTACATAATTAGAGACTGACAGTCATACTACTACTTCTTGTGGCTTCCCGTCATACAGAACCACCTCCCTACGTCATTCACGAGATCCCATCATTCTCGGAATATTATTCGCTTAAAAGTCGCTCCATCCTGATGTTAGTTGAACACGAAACCGGATTTGCTAACTAGAGATGAAAAGATCTGAAGCTATAATTCTGTCTACTTCCCATATTATTTTAAAGGCAAAACCTTGTTCGTTGACTGGATTTCAGGCGTTTTTCTAGATACGTCAAGGAATTTCTCTACTGCATAGAGTTAGGCACATTGTTAATTTCATTGACCATATGATCCATATGACCCAGATCAAACCATGAGTACTATTCTCACAGCGGCAGATTTGTCACAAATCCAACCACTTTACGCTCCAACGTAATCTAATCTGAGGTTACATAAGGACCTGCAAGAGCTTCTGGTTGGAGAGGAAAGGCTTCGCAAGTGCATTAGGCCCAGGTCTGGGCTGCTATTTTATTACCTTTGGTGACTACTTCCACATGCAAAGGAACTACATTCTTGAAATAGGTAGAATTCGTTCTGTATGAGCCCTCTGAACAATTTGGGTAGTAGATCTAAGGGAATTTGTTTGCTATTATTGACGGACAATTACACTCCAGATACCAGCCTTAGAAATTTCTCATATCATGTAAGAGATAGAATTGATTAATATCTATCTCTGTCTTCCATCCTTTAGATGAATTTTCTATTTATTCTTCGTGTCATGCTTGAGCGACTGAGTTTTTCCGCACTTTTTCCCTCATAGAATGGTCGATTTCATGCCCTCAAACTAGTTTTAGGAGTCTGTTCATGGGTAACGCGCCATGAATACAAACCTAATTAAAGAAAATTACAGAAAGATAAGTTTAACATAGAAATAGCTATCAAACTTGATGAATTGGCTTGTATCACATGCCCTAGCTTCATGGTTTCTGTAATACTAAATCGGATCAAAAATCAACTCTTTTTCTTCTAGGAATCAATAAATTCACTGAAATACCCTATAGTGATTAGCACTTAAGAGAATCAGTTTATGAAGGTGGGACTTCTTAGTACTATATATATATATTAGATAAGGGCTTGATTGTCAGCCTAGCTACTAATTATGTGGTTGCAGTCAATGAGAAGCTGTGGTGAGGCTGAGTTGGGATCGCTGTCTTAATCGCAATCCTGCAGGATTTTTCCTATTCCGCATTCGTGATACCATTGAACCATGCAGCTGAAGGTAAAGTACCGAGGGTAGAGCTCTCTCCGTTGATCGATCCCTGCGGTGGCGTGGCCTAACGATGCATCAGATCAGTTAAATACGACTACAGTGAGCTGCTCAAAGCGTAATCGCGGGCTCGAATCTGACCCGCGGTCCAAGATTTGCAAATATCTCCTAATCGTAGTGGCTGCATTTTACATCATATCCTGTCGTGAATAATAATAACAGGCAATACATAAAAAGTTAAGCATTATCAAGTCAGTGTTTCTATCCTCTCAAGCGCAACTTGTTTCAGTCCTCCAGCCTTACAAGCTTGAAAGCTTGGCGAGCACAAGGTGTGCGATCGAACTGAAGTTCGCGTGTATAATGAGGTGCTCCTACAATCACTACGCCACACGCACCGCCGACGGAGGCGGTTTTTTTCTGTCTTAAGTCGGGAATATGTGCTCTATGGTGTTCATTCTACGAGCGGACACAAATGAGATTCACTGATAATTAGTCACGTTCGCGATCATAAGCATTGCAACGGCGCTAGTGCAACTAATAAAGCTAATGCTGCCCGGAACCACCGAAATCCTATTTGTCCATTCTCACAAAACGTCCAGCTCCTCGCAGATGCCGACACTCACGCCAGGGGTTTGCAATGAGTCCAGCGAGAATTCGAGTATCTCTGATGATATTGAAGACGATTCAGGATGCTTTGCCTTGGCCGTGAGCGCCAACATTTCCCAACATACGTTTTCTTTGAAAGCCCTTAATAATACCGTCTTTGTGGTAATTAATTGGACACATCACTACCACTGCACTACACACAAATGCGCAGAGAGCCGGTTCGACCTTGTCCCTGCCCATTAAGCTCCATATAGTTAAAAAAAACGTGACAGAAACCTGGAAATGCACGATAGTTTTAGGATTCCAAGAAAAATCGACTCGGTAAACATTTGAAGACACTCAGAAGAGCAAAAGTTCTCAAAGAGCATCTGAATTCACACGCGAAATTCGAAGACCTTGTGTGGATAACGTATGTAAGGAAACAAATCGGAAAAAAATGCTGGGATCCAAATAAAATGTGATGTTTAGTGATGCAAAATGAAAAACTCCGCATCGCATGTACCTGCGATGAGGATCGAATCTGTTATTATCCTTTCCTTCCTCGTTAAATAAGTAATGTTCGCCAGTTTATAACGAGACTTTGGGCGTTCTTTCCTCAGCCTAGTTTGGTTCGTTTTTTTGTACGAAAGTATCATATTATTAACAAATACGTAATTATGCCGAAATTTATATCGCAGTAGGCCGGTGCCCAATTACTACACCGAGAATATCCTCATTTTTTGCATTGAAAGCAATGGGTGCAGTCGATTTTTTTCGCAGTGACCAAGTTCGATATAATTGAGGTTTTCCACCCACTTCTCTCTAATTTCTACGCATTTTTATGTTATTTTCTGCTTCTTTGATATTTTGTATATCTTTTCATGTTTTTCGACGCCATTCATCTCTTGTGCAGGGTGGAAAAAATCCTCTTCCATTATCCAACTAAATTGCTTTCCGCGCTTTATAAGGTTTGATTGTGTGGTACAGTATGTTTGTTTAATATTTTTGTATCTGACGATTCCACGCGACAGCTAGGAATAGTTTTCGTGTCGGCTTCAGGAGAATATGAGGTGGCAAATGGGTTGGCAAGCTGCCCGGCACTGGTTGATGCAAACTCATATCGTGCGCTTTGACGAGTTAGGCTTCAAGTAGTTGGGGAAGCATCCCACGGACTTAGACTTTCGGGTTTAGATATTCATATGTTTCCAATAAGTGCTCACTGAGAGTTAACCGATGGAATCACGATAAAGATTTTCGGTGAACATTCTAAGCATATCAGAGAATGATGACGAAGATTGTGGCAATAGGAATAGTCTGTGATGATGCCGCAGACGCTAAGCGTCAAACTATGTTGTTGCTTCTGCTGGATTTCCACTGATTGTCTGTTTGGAGTGGACCAACTCCTCCTGCTTGGGTGTGCTGAGTCAACACCCTTTTATGAATTGGTTGTTGTCAATGTTTTTGGTCGTGCAAATCTATTTGAGATAATTCGATGATTTTCTTCAATAAGCAGACATGAGGAGAGAGGCTTACGGGAATGAACAGGAGAAAGATGTGACATATGGATCGCCAATTGTGCAAAAAATGAATTAACTCATTAGTCGGTGATTTCAGATGGAAGTTTTTATGTGTTTCTTGAGTTGAGTGATTATTGGTTGGATCTGATGTTATTGAGTCTGCAGTCAGAGAGAAAGTGCAGATTTGAAAGCCGATTTCTCACCTCCATTCGGCTGGCTATGTAAGCTGTAAATAGAGAAATTGCGTGGATATCTGATAAATTCAATCTTTAATATTCAAATCCCTCCTAACGGTTTGCTTCCTCATCGTGGCTGAAAGGTGTTCCTGGGTGTCGGGCTGCGATGTACAGCGGAAGGATTGATGTTCCTGGCAAGACCTCTTAAGTTGAGAAAGAGTCTGGCTTTTCCATCAGGAAGCCCAGCTAAGAGTAAACCAATGCCAGGATCCACCACCGTTCTGGTAGCAAACTAGTCGCATACTGACAAATCTCCGTCTGACCCACAAGGGCGGCGACTGCATGGAATGGTGACCACCTGGACATACTTTGGCTAAGCTGACCTCAAGACTCTAGGGATCCACAATAGCTAAACCAGCAAAACTTCGAGGCAATGGAAATTTTGTTGACACCCGCACAACCAGTAAAGGCAGGACTACCAGGTGCCCAAATGAGTAAGTATTATACCCTCACCAAGCCAGAGCTCTTGTTAAACGTGAAGTCCCTACCTGTGTTTATCTTATAAATTTCCACTTAGGCATAGTGGAAAGACGTAATACATAGGTGAATGTGATTACGTATGTGCCAATTTATAACCCGCACGTCAACTAAAAACCTTGCAATTCAAGCGAGTGAAATTACTTGAAAAGTAATTTGAAGTATACCCCAGCAAAGAAGCTTCATATCTATTCTGCAAAGGCACGACAGGCTTAAAATGCAGACCTTCCAGATCTGGCAAATTTGTCAAAGGTATTTATTCCCAAAATTAAGGAAAACGTAAGGCAGCGAACCCTGTGTAGCTCCTGATGAGACAGCGCTGCGTAGACGGAGTAGAGGAAGGCTACTAAACTTCTCAAGATTTTCGAATGCCATAATCTTGTTGAAGTGTTGTGATTACGTACACTAATAATGAATGCATGTTAATACCAAAGACATTCAGTGGTAAACTTACGACGGAGACTGTGAAGATCATGCAGGACGTTATTGGATAACTGTGCCCATTAAACGCCGTTTGTAACACTAAAAAAGAGCCATTCCTTGAAGCATACGTTGGAGAGATGGTGTTTCTTTCCATCCATCACAGTTTTAACATGAAAACTGGTTGATTTGAGTAATTAACTATTCAAATTGGAAAATCGGAAAGGTTTGCCATTGAAAACGTCTGAATGAATGTTGTGTTCTTCTTCCAACAAGAACAGACTACGTATAGTCCTCGCGCTTTATTAGGCATGCAGAAGTTCTTCGGTATAGATCTCGCTTCCAACACGCTCATCACTGTCGACGTCGATACTTAGTATGGCGTTAAGCCCCAAATGAAGAACTGTGCATTGAGAGTGGTGTTTTAGAACGACAAAATCGATGTGAACGAATGTTTTGGTTTGTCTTAAAGGTTTTATTAAACCGATTTTCCCAATGAAGCTAATGAAGGGAGGTGTTAATGTGGAATTGGTTTTCAATATCGCATTTGAACTCATTGCAATGATCGTTTCTGAACAGTTTTCATTTTGCTCTGTAATCAACAAGACGACGTGGTATTAAATTACATTGTATCACAATACAGTACATTTTGTTAAATTACATTACATTATATTTTGCTATACAGAGAATTATTTTGCGTTATGATATATTATATCTTACTGATTGATTAATTATATTATATTATTGAGCTGATACGAGGTTGGTATAGGCCTCCGTTGTCGTTGTTGTTGGTGTTGTTGGTCGATGGCTGACGTTTCGGCGATTTCGTCTTCTTCAGAGCCGTGCTGTTATATCACATTACTTGCGTAGAGATCTAGATAAGCTCTCTTCATATGTAAACTATAATAAACTAAAACAAATAAAAATAAACTTGTGAAGTATAGCACTTCTTTGCTCATTTTCTTGCTTCACAACCATCATCCATTGAAGTGATCGTGATAAGGTGTTGATTCGGCCGCAACTTCTTTCCTTGTTGAGAGCTGTTTGTGCATGGTTTTCTGTGGAAACCGCAAGTAGTTGTTGTTAAATCTTTAATAGTGGAAATCGCTGTGCGTTGGGGAAATCAGGAAAATTCACTGCCTCGAGAGTCAGATTCTTCCAAGATGGCAGCGACAGCAACGAATCCAGAAAAGAGGGAGTTAGTTGACTGAGGACAGCGTAGCTATTCCTGATGACGTTTGTAAATTATTCAAGTGCTGCGTTATGCGATACGTTGAATCATCTAAACTATGCAACGCATTAATCTAGCAATTCATTACAATTTAACATAGAAGTTAGTTGACAATTTCGTTTTATTTCTGTCTAGATAACTGCAACGATGCTGAGATATTCGCAAAACTTAGAGCCCGGGCCAGATCGAATCATGATTCCCTTTTCCGAAGGCTTGCGCGTTGCACGCTGCACCACAGAGGCCCTTGATCTGCGTTTCTCTCATCTAGTTTTCTACCTAACGCTGCAGTCAGCAATAACCCGTGATAATCTGAAACGTTGATCTGGCCCGCGGTCCAAGTTTTGCCAATAACTCAGCATCGTTGTGGTTGTAAGTTATATCATACCCTGCCGTGGAGAATTGTAGTAGGCAGAAAATAAAATGTTAACATACTGTCCAGATAATTTCAAGGAAAAACTGGGAAGGCAGAAGTGTGGAAAATGCCGCAACAAAGCGTAAAAATAACAAGAAGAGAGAAATATTATGACTCAACGATCAAAGTTAAAAGATGAGGCTAAGTGAAAAACAGACGGGCAGCTCGTCCCAGTCGCTGTGACGGATTTTTTCTCTGGTTTCTCAGTTCACAGGATAATTGGAACAATTTTTCAGTGCTGAACGTCTCAATCTGTACCTTGACCGTCAGGAATGCGATGACGACGAAGAACGCGAAGAGGAGGCTGTCGACGAATCACTGAAGAAAAAGAAGAAAAAGAAGAAGAGGGACGAGTGGAAACAGGTTATCATCGCATCACTTTTTTTTTCGTGTTTTCTTCTTTTTCTCGTCACTTTGGTTAACAGAGATCTACAAAACCCATGGATAGCAGCGTCGGAACTGGCTGTATACGAACTCGATCCTACTTTGAAATGATGCATTTTTTCCTTTTATTACTGCTTTTAACTCTGCCTGCGTTATAAGCAATTAATTATGAATATCACAAGACGACGTTTCTCAAGTTTCTAATCTTTCCTCTTCTGTAATCATGGATTTTCGTGGGAATTTTTTTCCCGTACACTGTAACCTTTGGCTGCTCCTTTTTGTTCAACTCTCGCTCTTCTCGCATTTTTCCCTACTTTCTTCTTCTTTCACTTTCCGTTGAAATTCGAACTTAAGGGAGGGTGTCATCTTATCTAAACTACTTTAAACTTTGCAAGCGACTGCTCAACTCTTTAGGAAATTTGAAACTGAAGAATAAGAAGAAGATCTCTTGACCAACACCACTGCCATTTTGCGTTGATGCTAAAATACTCTTGAAAAAAAAATTTAACGACAAGACGGCTAGGGTTAACGGATTGCAGGATGCTCGTAGAGCATTTTCATCATGAAGGTGAAAGTAGCCATTCCCACTCGAAACGATACGCAATGATTTCAATGCGGAGTGTGCGAAAGCGATGACCACTTTCAACTTCAAACCAACAGATTTCAGTCATTTTTGGGCCTTATGAGTTGCGATAGAGGCAGTTCGAATCCACAGACCATTATTTAATAGCAAGAAGTTTCTTCTGTTTCTAAAAGATAGCAAAAAAACATCCGCCTTGATGCGCGACGAAGACGCCACCTCGAGAACACGAACAACTGTGGACCATCGACTCAAATCATCGTCTCGAAAAGATAGCATTGGAATCTTCTTCAGTTTACGAAACGTACTTTTTCGCTTTTTTTCTATGGAAACTCATACTTTGAACATCATAGCCATCAAGCAAACCAATCTTCAGGCACGGAGACAGTAGTATTCCGAAATGAACTGCATCTATCACTCATTGGTTTATGCCACAGCTGCGTTTGTGTGGAAATCTTTGATAGTGTAAATTTCGTTTAGTTGTTGCTTTTAAAAACTCTATCTTCCGTTTACAAGTGCAAAATCTTTTCCATAAGCATTTAAATTTCCCAAATCCTCCACCGCCTGACTAATGGAGAAACTACAGATAAATCGGTATCGTCACAAGTAAGGGTTAAAAATGGTAATATTTTTAATCTGAGATATACTGCACCGAAAATCTGAAGAATGAGCTACACAAAAAGATCTGAGATTTTTCATTATTTTGATGTCGTCTATAGCATTCATCATTCAGATCTCATAACCAGAGCAGTGAGTTGAGTTAATTCGAAGATGCGAGTGATATGACCCTACAACCTTATTTTCTCTCATTTCCACGAAATTGATCGGAGGGTTATTGTAACTTTTCTACTTCTAGTCTTCCGAATCAACCATGATGATCGTACCATCGAGTGTCGTCACAAATTTATAAAAACTAGTGTTTGATAATGGAGGGCCCGTGTATCGTCTTAGCGCTTCTTTTTGTTCACTGTTAAACGTTGGTGTAATCTATGCCACCTCCTCGTAAATTGATGCAGACTCTAAGCAATTTTCGCTGACTCGACGGAAGTCCAGGACCCACTTTTGATCTATATGATGTCAACGTGTGTGTTGACATGGAAACATGTCGTGGTCTTGAATCGATGGGAGTTTCTTGGTGAATGATGGAGGCGTGTTCGGTCCCCAAGGGGGAGCCGGAGTTATGGACCAAGTGGTGCGGACAAGGAGGCGACAGCAGCTCGCCCCCGAATTTCAGGCTACATAGATCAGTGAAATGCGTCCTTGCTCTGCCGCATAAATTTTCTATTCCAGACGCATACGTAGCGTTGAGTCAGTGAAAGATAAGTTGTTAGCAAGCACCCTCGCCTGCTCTTGAAAGATGGATATGATAGAGTGATACATTAGTGAGAAGGAATTCGGTGTAACGTGGAAGAGTGAGCATAAAATAGTAGCACATGAAAAAATACTTCAGTGAACTGTTGTTGCGTAAACCAATGGTGATGTAAAAAGTGGGATGGCATGATTCTTCGGGAATACATGAGAGTGTAGAAAGTAAAAAAAGCGTTCGGTTTTCATCAATCCTTGAGGAATCTGCTTGTCTCGACTTCATAAAGTATCATAGAGATGACTGAATACACATCTAACCTACACTACGACTTTCATGGTCTACCGATGCTTAACCCATTCTGCACCGTAGATATCCTACAATGTCCATACTAAGTCTAGTGAGTTTCAGAATTTTTTTTCACCGCGCTATTTATATTCACTTGATAGGTAATCAAAAGCAGGTCAGAATGGGAGTGGTGAGACCATCAAAAAATTCCTTGCATTTAATGTTTTACAAAATATTTTCCTTTGTAGAATATGTGGGTAAAACACCGAAATAGACTCAGCGTAAACTGTGAATTATTTCGAAATGCCAGCAGCAATGCATTTGCAATACGGACCGTACTAACACATAGTAACCATTGGCAGAAATCTCGTCTACAATCATATCATGTTGAGAACCCTTTAACTCTTCCAGTTGTTGAAAAAAGAGATTTCTTATCTAAAGAATATCCGAAAGTCAGCAACCGCGAAAAAATTGCCCATATTTGATTGACCAACCACAAAAACGGCGAGGGGAAGTGGATTAAAGTCAGTGTTGCCATCTATCCTCTCCGACAAGTCTGATGCAAAGTTTCCAACCATGAAGGGAGGGGAAACTGAAGGCATGGTGATCCCTAGACGCGAGATTGAACCAAGGAACACGTTTGTATTGCGAAGCACCTCTAAACCCTACTCCAAAGCTTTCCTCGAAAAGCGTTTGTTAAATTGTTAACACCCGCGCTCTTCATTTCATTTCTTTGGAACTCTTGTGAGAATGTTTGGACTGCATAGTCCGGACTAATCAATAGTTTGCCTTTGGATAACGGCAAACATTGTAAACAGCAAACCGGGACGACGAGAGGAATCTCTCTTATAAATCGCGCCTACATTTTAGAGAACCTTTGCTGGTGATCGTTAAAATGAGGAGAATTCATTGCAGAATCTTCGCATAGTACTACCTCATGTCGGCCTTGTCATCCTTTCCGCTACTTACACGTTACTGGGTGCAGCGATTTTTCACCATGTACGTTTTTTTTCTTATCTTTTCATTATGGTGGTCCGATTTTTCCAATTCGAGCTATATTTTTCGAATATCAGAGCTATTCGAAGTTACTTTCTGATCCATGTTTTGAAAAAATTTTAACATAGCCTCTCTTGGAGTTTCTGTTGACTTCCTTATTTGCAGCAAGCTTGTTGGAATAAGCAAAAAATCTTATGATTCTGGTTCTTCGAATTAGTCACTTAACGGCTTGTCTTTGTGTTATAGAAGCTGCTCAGATGTCTTTTCAAGGATCTTTTATGTTGTTTTTAGTTACAGTAGAGTATTTCCCAACGGTTTACCGCCTCGTTGTGGCTGGGAGGTGCTCCTCGGTGTCGGACTGCGATGTACAATGGGGAATTCATCCCCTGGCGGGGTCTCCCAAGCTGAGAGGGAGTCTGACATTTCCATCAGGAAGCCTAGCTAAGAGTAAACCAATACCAGGATCCACCACCGTCCTTGAATCAAACTAGTCGTATGGTGGCAAATCTTCCTCTGATCCACAAGAGCGGCGACTGCCTGTAGTGGTGAAGACCTGGGGCAGACTTTGGCCAGGCCGACCTCGGGATTCCAGGGAACCACAACGACTTAACCAGCAAATCTCCGAAAAATGGAGATTATGCTGGGGTCCGCACAACCAGTGAGGACGCGCCATTCAACTATTAAGTAGGTGACAGTAGAGTACACTAGAGGTTGCAGCAAGCTCATATCTAGTGTTTAATTAGTAGTTTAAGCCAGGTACTTTCCATCGATAAACAAGTTCGCTGTAGTAATGGTTTCTTTGCAGTAAATATTTGAAGACAACACTTCATGAATGAGTACGAAGGCGGATGCTATTTCTAGCGTCTATTCACTTTTTACTACTATTTCTTTATTTGTTTAATATGACCCGTCTTTACGGCTGCTGTGCGGATCCCAGCAGTTCCCACATTCGATTCGTTTCCTTCTTTTTCGCATCCATTGTCCACGTCCATGTCCTACTTATTACTATTAAGTTCCGCTTTTTTATTTCTTTTTTATTAGCCTGCGAATCCATTCATTCAATTCAACCTAGTGATATTATTGTTTCCGTTAAAGTATAGACAGAAAGAAGATGAGGATCGAAGTCATTTACTGAGTCTCATTACTTACAGTATGAGAAACCGTTCGAGGAGTATCTACGGAACGAGACGGCGCACAGGGTGCACTCGTTGAAGCAGCGGATCATCGACGATCTGTGGGAGATGAACAGAAATGGCACTCCGTACACCTTGTGGGCCGAACGAGCGCAGATCGCGTGAGTCCCCATACTCAGTATCTATCGGCAAAGCCATTGCTAGTAGTGCGTTTCCTCATTTTTTCAGAATGGACGACATTATTCGTGATGTATTTATTGATTACACTAGGAACTACATGACTCCTGAAGACGTTATTACTGGCTCAGGCCCATTTAAATGGTCTTTTGGTTCTAGTGTATTCTTTTCATGGACTGCCATTACAACCATCGGTACGTTTTCTTCATTCCGTCTAAAGCACGGTTGCACGTAATTGCAGAACTTGTTCCATACTTCCTAGCGTGTTCTATACTACTGCATAAAAACAGTGCAAATGGCGTTGCCTGTAACGATACACGTCTCATAGGACTTTGTGCGTGTCGGCGCTCTCTTATCAGTTGAAACACTCAGAGCATCTGATTTCCAAATGTTTTTGTGTTTTTTTACAAGGGTGTCCTAAGAAATTTTTGACTGGCATTTGCGCTGCGTATGTTCTATGTATTTTTGTCGCTGCGAGCACCGGGAGGCGGTCCCGTGGGGAATTGCGTGCTCTGTGGCGCGCAGTCGACGCCATCCTTTATGGGTGTGCATCAAAATCACATTGACGTGTGATCAGCACAGCACATAAGGCCACAAACAAGCACATTCACTGAGTGTCCTACACGCCTGGGGAGTTGGGCTACCCCATGCCCAACAACATGCTTGTAAATCCACGGCCAGAGAGAACCCTAAGCGCACGGAACAGGTGGCGACGGCGTCTGTGTTGCTCCAATTCTGTAATATTTTCTCTGCCAACCCTATATAAGAGCTTTGAGCAAGCTGACATGCGCATGCACACGGTTATTCATCTATTTTGATTCTCTCTTTTGGTTTGGTTTGCATTCATTTATTACTGCACAGAATGTAAGAACTGAAGTGATTACAACCACAGCGATGCTGAGACATTCGCAGTTCTTGGATCCCGTGCCAGATTGAACCATGATTGCCCTTTCCAGGGGCTCGTGGATTACACATTGCACCATTGAGGCCCTTTGAAGTGATTACTGTGTTGAAAAAATAAGCATTCATCTATAATTTGTGAAAGAATGTCTTTAAAATGACTTTGACATGTGTCTTTCCGATAGTATGGAATCTAGGTCTTTTGCTGTGAGCTGAAAACTGGAATGAAGTGCAGGATAATGGGGAAGTTGTTTTAAACAACCTTTCGTTAGTATGACTGAGACCAGAAGATGTAGTAAAGGAATCCAGGCCATTAATACTTCCCGATGACGTCGTTGAATACTTCACCAATTAGAGCTCTCTTCTGACTAATATTTTATCTGTCAATACAGTCATAAGCTGACCAAAATGTCGATTTTGCCTTAACATCCAGAATTTTTGATATTGGGGTATACGCTAATTTGTGTGATGATTCGGGCTGTTTGCTGTCCTTAATACTTCCAGGTTCACTTCATTTTCATTTCTCTGTATGATATCAGCAGTCGTTTCGAAAGGTGCACCACCATTTCTACTCATTTGTGACTTTTTGGAATTTTAAAAGGATAAAAAGGATAAAGCTTTCGGCGTTGATCAATCTCTGAGGGATGCGCCACGCATTCGACATAATTAAATATCGTTCGAAGGTGATTCAATGCATATCCGGCCTTTACAGTGACTTGCGGTGGCCCACTGATGTATCGAGCCAGTGCTGCTATCCTCCGAAATAAGTCTAGCACCAATTTGCCGACCCCGAAGGGATGGAAAGCATTGTGGGCCATGGGCGCGGAGATCGATTCCACGTGTGTGTCGCAGTGGCACCTCCAGCTCCGGCCTTTGGAACCTTAGGGGTTATTAATGTAGTTCTATAAACTAGTGGCGGAACTCCAGCCCTCCTATCCGTCAGAGGTGGGAAAATTGGTACCAGACATGTTTGGGAAGAGCTTTCTCCGATCCATAAAAGGTGGGGACTGCATGGGTTGAAAACTTGAGGATACCGTAGAGCTAATATCGCAGGATTCTATAGAGAGTCAACTCGATCAGCATTTAGCGATATTCGTAGAAGAGACCGGAAGTCTTCAAGGAACAAATGAGTCCCCGCACAAATACAAAGATCTCCGCTGATGATGGGAATGATGAAGCGAATTGAATGAAAGAAATGATGGGATCCCCATAGTAGGGGTCGCTCATGTAAAAACTACAAAAGCAATAAAATTGGACAAATTCAGCGGGTTCTATCTCTATTTGTTTTGCAAAAACATATGTGCCTCGTTAGCAACGAATGCCTTTGCATGAAACTTTCCCAAAAACCGGTCGTAGACGATCACATCTATTGGTCAGCATCGTTTCAGGGTATGGTCACATCGTTCCGCGAACCAACGCTGGGCGAATAGCTATAATTTTTTATGCATTATTCGGCATACCTCTCATTTTGGTCACCATTGCTGATATGGGACGCTTTTTATCAGGTCAGCCTTATTTTCTTGAAATTTCGCCCTCACATTCACAACAATTACTCCGGCTTTAATCCAAGGACCAACTTTCTGTTAAGCTCGGCATTTTCCAATAAGGCAGTGTTTTATTTCTGAGTAGACATTAGGTTGTTAATAATAAGATTTCTTCAACGCAATACTGGCTGATGTTTCGGAGATTTCGCTTCTTCAAAGCCGAGAAGGATCAAACTGACACGCAATCCACTCAGCCAAACACTTTCAAAACCTTTGCAGATGAAACGTAGTATTACATAAATTTCATCAGCATAACAGATAGCTTCTTTTAAACGCCCACCGTTTCGTCCTTTGTAATTCTTCTAGCTTTTGTTGGAGACCAGCCGCATAGAGTTTTACATGGGCGAGGAATGTTCCTGTCTCAGCTCAAAAAATCTGCCTGAGGTCTGGCGCAAGGTCACGGTCGCGTGATCACGAGCCACTCCCATTTGCAGACGACTTTTGGATTTTTCGAATTTATCCAAAGTGCCTCAAGAATTTCGTGTACTGTTAGTTTAGTTTCCTATACAAGCATAGTGAGTTTTGCTTCAAAATTTTCTCCGTTATGTCTTTGAGCCCTATGCGTGCCTAGTAGAGTGTTTTGTTGGGCTTTAAATTTCCAAACTAGGTGTTTTTTTACGTTAGAATTAATTATTATTATTAGTATTATTATTAATTATTCTACACCCCTACATATGTTTATCGCCTCATTGTAAAGGAGAGTGGTCAGATCGCCTATACCGAGAAAATCTAACATTGTCTATTGCTGCATTTAGTAAAAACTTTTCAAACATGCAACTGTTACTCTTCTCATTCTCTGAACGTGCAGAGCCCACAGAATGTCTTGAGGCGTTGTGACGATAAATGAAGTTTGTTTATCACTGCCGTCTTTATGCTTAGATAACTTGATGAACAGTTCTCGATGTCGTTTGGGTTTCAGTACTTCCTCCATTTGTATCCTTACTCTGCAACTGTTAATTAAGAAGGCGTTGGTGTTAGTTGTGAGTGTGCTAACAACTTTAGAATCTCTTCTCATTAAAGTGAATGGCAGTTGACCGTAATTTTTTGGACCCACAGGATAGCTATGTTAGGAGAGTTCCCATTTCTTCAGCACAGGTAGTCGCAGCGTTTGTGAATCCAAGGAAAACCCTGTTGCTTCGCTACCACTGCTTGCCATGAATACTTGAGAACATTTCAGCATGACTGTGCTTTGAATCCTTATAAATCCTCTAACAATCGAATGACTCGAGCGATCACCAGCGAAGTATCAATTTGTTCCCGTCACTTGCCATCTCCAAACCCTATCCGCAGTCTGGAGATGTGTCACCTAAGCTCACCATTGTTCACCCTTATCACCTAAATTCACTATTATCCTGTACGAGATCTCTTAGGTAGAATCGTTCGGTTAAAGACATTACTAGTATTACCGCTTACCAATGTGGTTTAAGGAGGTATTATTTGGGTACACAACACATATCGGAATTTCATGGACGCATGCTACTCTCAGTGCTGGAAGTGTATCAAGTGCATGTGCTGTCGATTTCGGCAAAAACAACGCCGAATTCAGGTATCGTAATGTAACAGTTCACATATATAAACGTTTTAGTAGGTTGTCATTTCTTCGACATTACTAAAAACTAGTTCTAACCAATTCGGTTTCCATGATACAAACCGTCTACATTATTGTGTTTAGATTTTAGATGGCACTGATCGAAAGAACTAGCTAAGAGACAGGCGAAATGAAGGACACGCATGGTGTGGTGGTGAACGCGTTAGCCCTCGAAAAGGGTAATAATAACGCGTTCGTTCCCCACCGCAGGCACCTGCGATCCAGAGTTTTGCAGATGCCTCAGCATCGCTGTGTTTGAACTTAGATTGTTTAACAAGATTTACGATATGCTTTACGTCCATTTTTTTTTCACGATTTTTCACTGGCTATTTCCGTCAGAAATTAGACCTATGATGATTTTACAATAATTTCCTTGTTCTGGCTACGCAGACTTCATCAAAACACAGATTCAGTTGACATTCTATCAATCATGTGTTGTTTCAAAGATGCCGACGATCGAATTATTGCAAAAACAACGACAAATGTACGGCACGGTGATGGAGACGCGAAAAGCGCACGACAACCGATCCGAAGCCGGCACCTTCGAGGGTGAGCAAGGGGACTGGCCGATTTACTTCTAGCCAAGAACCGCCTGAGTGAGCAGACGCTTAGGAAAGTGCTTATAACGCTATCTATTCGAAGCATTTGAGAAAGATAGCGTAAAAGTGGAAATTCTAGAATCCTCATCAACAAGAGTCTCGGTCTCTGAGCAAATCACTCACTTTTCTTTAAAACTGTTGTCCACTAAATGCTTTAATTTCTTTATTTATTTCAGTTGGCAATTGTAATATATCACTGTTCTTAGGTACTTAATATGCAGAATAATTTCTGATTCCTTTTCTATAACTTTTTCGGACCTCACCCAGTTAACAACTACTGCTACACAAAAGAAAATTGGCGTTTTAGCACACTCCGCGCCTAATAAATATGTATGTTTGTCCTGCAAGAGCTACCATTTTGTGAAAAATTATAACATTCTTCCCCTAGCGTTAAGGCAAGAGGTAAGAACACAGTGACTAGCAAGCAGATTTTTCACAGGACCTCTTTGAATTGGCCTAACCCTCGGCTAAAGAATTGGATTTGTGTTAGTTGTTTCGAACGAGGAATTACCTCATGAAAAAGTATCATTCAGTTTATTTCAGTGAGTCTTATAATTTTTATCCATCTCTGCGTCATCAGAATTTTGGCGGACCGTGGAGACCGTTTGTGTTCCAGTGGAAGACATGCTCTAATGTCTTCCGTCCATTTTGTGTACTCTCTAGCTAAAAAGAAACAAGCATCCACGCTCCACTAAATCGATCCTTCGCGCAACTTTGATTCCGACGAATCAGCGATATCGCCAGTAACCCTGCGTTTTAAGCGAGCCCCAAAAATTGTTCACTTATCCGCTTTGTGCAGCAGAACTCTCCAGTGGGTTGCACTCAAGGGACTTTTGGAGTGCACTTTTTTTGATTGTTCTTGGCAATAGGTAGCCGTAAGATTTTTGAAGGGGTTTAAATTTGCATTCCTGCAGAAATGATTGAGCACTAATTTGTTAGGGGTAACATCGATCCACCTCAAATGTGCTTCCAATTTCTATGTAAATTTAAGGAATGGATTATTCCAAAGAATTGAATCATTTGGCAGATTTCTAGGATCGTTCAGATATCTCCGAAATCCAGACACACATCTCGGAGCATGGCGGAGGTCCGTCCGAAGACACGCGAGCCCTGGCCGAAGAGCTCGAGCCGGAGGTGCCGCACCATGAACGGCGCGTCTCGGTCGTGTTCATCCTCATCGTCATGCTTGGTAAGTCCTCGCTAACGTTAGACCTCTTTTTCGGTTTTTAGATGTCTATCACGTTTCCAAAAATTTTGAAGTTTATTCATTTCTCTTCTTCTGTTACCTTTAGCTTTTCTTCTTTTAATTAGTACAACAGAATTCCATTGCCCTTCGGAACTGCTCTATGATTTCAAAGTCGACATGAAGGCGTAAAAGAACAACAGAACCAATGATCAATCTAAGGCAATCTCTTTCCACTACTATTTCAGCTCTTATGAGCGAGAACTGGTGTAGTTTAATTTCATCGTCGTGGTGTCAGTTTTTGGTTTCCACCGTTCTGCTCAGGCCTTTGTCAGCAACTTTTTTTTGTTTTCCATCATGTTTTTCCGCCGATATTTTCTTCTCTCCACATTCATAGATGAGTGGTTATACACGACGGTAGCCACTCAAGTTGTTGTCTCAGTTCTGTTTATTTTGTAACTTCTCCTTCATATCTTTCAATGGTAATAAAACATATTCAGGCCTTATGTTGAATCGATATTTTACTTATCATATCCTCAATTAACCTCACTTAACTGATTAACTGCATAAAGTTTTAACTCAGTTGACTTTTTCACAGCTTTCTATTCACTACGGCTAGCCGTTGGAGCTCTCTTCTTTGTAATGCCACTACTCATAGCTGTTAAGGTAGGAGAGTCTTAATCCGAGGAACCAGCAATAGCGAGAAACATATCTCTGGGTAGTTTGCCTCTCCTTAAAATTGTACATGTGCTGCTATACCTGAGAAACCAATATTTTTGTCTGGTCATTTCTTTGCTTATTAGATTCCTAGATTTTAGATCTATTTTTACCATTATTTTGTTAGCAGATTATTCGATTGTGCATTCACTTCGTACATTTGCTGATTTAGTTTACTTTTCCGTGCCGTATCACGTGGTGCCGCGAAGTACTGCGTAAGTATTATGACCATTTGAGACCATCTAGATCTTCCCACACTCTCTGCTGATGGTGCCATTGTGCAGCGGTGACGCTGAGGTGCTGGAACTCATCCACTCTATTCCCGAGGTGCCATTCCACGTCCTCATCAAAGGTGTCAGCGTACAGCACAATCTTGTTCGGGTCGAACTTCCTTGCAACTATATACGAATCGAGGAGTGCGTCAGAGGCTAGAGCGCGGCAAAATCGACTTCCATCATGATATCTGTCGAATGCTTGATGCGTGTATTACTCGAGGGGGATGACTGCAGTAACCCTTATGCAGCTCAGCTATGCGATAAATGAGCGCGACGAAGACCACCATACATACTGGGGATTTGGATAAAAAGAGCTTTGACGTATAACATCGTAGTGTACGTTTTGAGACACAAAACGCATGCATGGGCAGTCTTTAATTGAAGGGGTATGATCTCAGCATTATCAGGCTTTCTTGGTGCTTTCTGTGTCCACTACTTTGTATGCTTTGAACTTTTTTACGAGCTTTTTGCATAACATCTGAATAATTGTGGTAGGCTCGATCCTATTAAGTTTTGTGACGTTTTAAGGTTTTTTTATTGTTTTCATCGATAAATGCTCTCTTCCTGTTCAGTGCTATTGACGCAGTTGGGAGACGACAATGTGCGAAAATGTTTTTAACGATAGTAGGGATATCTCCGTAACTCGTAGTTGTATTGTAAAAATTGTTTGTTGGCACATCAAATTGCTTTCGTGCAGGTACAATATTTCGAACTACTCCTTACATCGGTAGTTCACGTTTCGCTGAGGGTTAGGCGTTGTGAGAAGCAAATTAAAGGTTAAGTTTTAGTTTGTGAAAATACCGTGGTAGACTTTGAGGTTTAAATTCTAAATGCTATAAGTGGGAAAAGTTTTCTCGAAAGTAACTTTTTTATTTTAAGTAAGAACCAGGATTCGAGTTTCGCTCATATCTCAGTATCTTTGTGGTTGTATCTCCCATAATACTCAGCCATGCAGAAAGAATAGGCGCTAAAAAAAAGTTATTTAATTAGATAAGATTACTTAAGGTTTAGTTAAGGTTAGTTCAGTTATAAGGTTAATATAAGGTTAAGGCAAGAGCCGTTCTACATATTTTGTAAAAAATTTGTAGGTCTGTTTACTTCAACGGTTTTGAAACCGACGAATTTTCGAAGGGATTTTCAGCAGGGTTATTCGTGGAGCTTCGTCGCCTAAGAATAGATCTTTCTATTGACCAATACTAGATGAATACTCTGCATCATTTTGGACTTACAGGTTCCTTGGAAGTTTCTTTCTATTGGGGTAATTTTCTCAGGATTTGTAACATTATGGTAGATTAGGCTCCTACATCATCCTTGAGCGGTCGGTTACCTTCACATTCCTACTTTCGTTTCTAATTTCAGTTTTAACATCTCTTCGAATCAACTAGTGGGAAGACCGAGGAAAGGACTCGTCGCCGAAAACACAGCTCCTCTGATCGGCATCGTGGTGAAGACCTAGATACACCCTTGCAAGGTTACGTCAGGACTCCAGGGAGGACCAAGTTGCACGACCAGCAATAGGCCAGCCTCAGTACCCCGCACACTGGGTGCCGTCTATGACGTTAGGCGGTGAGGGGCCAGAAAATCTCTGATTACGCAGGACGTCACTGGAACCAAATCTGACGAACACACGCACGACACGTCATGGAGATTGTTTCTTACTATGCACGTATAATGCCAGAACGCTCTCCACAGACGCCGTTCTTCACGACCTTCCTGTAGTCGCAGATCGAATTAAATTTCATGTGATCGCGTTACAAGAAACAAAAATCAAGACCGACATACGCCAACTAAACAAGGGGACCCTTATGATCCGTGGAGAAAAGATCCCGCCACGAATTGTCGGTGGCGTAGGCTTTGTCGTCCACCTCGTCTACTCATACGTGATCCTTTGCCCTCGCATAGCCGTCCTCCGTCTTCATCTGTCTCATCATAAGAAGATCACTGTCATCACTGCTACTCACCGACCGACGCAGCTGATGAGTACGAATTAAATGCGTTTCAGTTGGAGGAAGTCGTCCGCAATGATAAAGCATATCATAAATTTGTTGTTAGAGATTTCAACACCAGAATACGAAAGGCCAACGAGAGCGAATACAGGATCGGAAATTTTGGATTAGGAAAAAGAAATGAGAATGGGAACCGTCCCTCAGGACTCCTGCCAGCAGCACGTCTCTTCCATGGAAACTCGTTTTTCTAGAAGAGAGAAAGCCGTCGCTGGGCATGGGAGTCTCCCAACGGCATGACTCATGCGGAGATCGACCATATTCTGACAAACAGAAGATAGTGCCTATTGGACCCATCGGTAGTCCCGTCATTCTGATCGACCAAGAAGAAAAGTTTAGCTGTATACGACGAGAACATCCTAAACGAAGTGCTATCCAAACGTCATTGGCAGATTAAAGAAGACTCTACTACTAAGGAGTTGCTCGAAAAGAGAAGGAAACTGAAACTTGACCCTACTGCAACACATTCAACACGGGTAATAATAAATGCCAGCTGCAGAAGAGCTTTGCAGAAAGATCTACAACGGTACAAGCAGAAGAAAATACTGGAAGCAGCGGAGAGAAGAAGCAGTCTGAAAAACTGCCGTCGGGACTTGTGTGATTATAATGCTCCGCTGCCAGCCCTGATGAACGAAAATGGGATCAATATTAACCCTTTTATTTACTGTCTTTTTCTTTTTAATGGCAGGGTATGTTGCGAAATATAACTCGTATATAATGCTGAGATATTTGCAAAACTCCGGACCGTAGGTGTATGCGGTGGAGAACGAACCCGTGGTGTTGTCCTTACAAGGGAGCAACGCACTTCACCACCACACCATCAGAGTCCTTCGTTCTGCCTGTCTCTCAGCTAGTTCTATCTTGCTGGTGGCAAAAAGATCGATAGAACTAGCTGAGAGACAGGCAAAACAAAGGACC
>UYYA01000476.1:0-54332 GCA_900624975.1 Angiostrongylus costaricensis
CATCGTCTTTTGATTCTAGCTGGACTGCTCACATACAACGTGAAACATATTTCCAAGATAACTGAAAACACCAGGGTGTTGTGAAAGTACAAGACACCGCTTTACTTTCTTCCATGTAGCCTAGAAAGGTCTACGGTCCACTAGAAACAGAAGAGTGATGGACAGCCAGTACGACTTCAGTCAGTATCCAAAAATATTTCTTAAACTATGTAATACCTTAAAACCAGATTTTATTAAACCTTGGTAACAATAACCAATAATTTTCTACATGCTTGAGCTGACGCGAGGTTTGTGCAATTCATTCCAATTTGACACGCCTACGAACACCCACAGCACAACAACGACCAGCCTGAGGTCATCGACTCGGATCGACACGGTTCTGAAGAAGGAGAATGTGCTGAATTATCAGCTAAATGAAAGTTTTCTACTAACCTAGTGTCAGTTAGATCATGTAGAAAACCACGTAACAACTTCACAATTAGAATTTCATCATTTCTCAACAAGACTGTTATCGCATCAAAATTGATTACAGCAACGTATGAGGAAATCACGTCAAAATTCTAGTTAAACAATGGAATGAAATTCGATGGCTGGCATCCACATCATTTTATTCTATTTGCTGATGATATCGTTTTTACAACATGTGCATTACCCAGCTGGAACCAGAGCTTGCCGATTTCGACAGTAGCAAGTGTAAAAATTTGTTTTCAATCGAAGCTCAGGAAAACGAATCAGAATTTTCACACCACATCAGCCGTGAAGGACCAAAGACACTCTCATACTGAGAAAAGGTGTAGGTGATAACAGTGCAACATGAAGACCAAGCGGTGGACAACAGCAAAGAGCTGCTGCATTCCATGGGAAGGCTGGAAGGACAAAGTTTCAAGTGTCGGTGACGCACTTAAACTTGACTCTTTTCGTTCCTCATTACGTCGCGTCTATGGCAAGAACCATGCAAGATAAGGTTGCAGGCTTCGGTCACCTAATTTGAAGTTCAGTTACTAACATATTATGAATAATGTTGGGAGAAGGTGCGTATAATATACTCGAGGCTGATGATAAACATAGGGACTATTTACCTCAGGATGGAACTCTAAGAGCTATACTCAACGTTATGTTTTCGTTTCCATTTACAAGAAAATGATAGATTTAGTCTAGAAAGAATCAATCAGAAAAATCGAACGTTCATATCTAACATTTGGGGACAATATTTGGAAATAATGAATAATCCGTTGCTGGCATTAACACCCAATCATGGGTTACACGTAGCCGAAGGTACATTTGATTTCCAACTCTATCTGAGCTGGTAACAAAATTTAGTAATTGGAATAGCAACCAAAAGAGCCCACTGGAAACTGAAGACCTTTGCTAACAAGATGAAAATTATCGTGCTAAATACAGAAGTTTCATAGAACACTTTCTCTTAGGAAACGTCTTAAGAAAATAGAAGCCTAGAGAAATTATTTTTATGGTTAAGACAAAGTCTTCTCTAAAGTCTTCAATTCATCGATCACAGTAGTTATAGAGAAATCTGTGCGCTCGTTATTGTACTACTTTGAAACAATAAAAAAAACGTGGGGGTAACACTGCATAGTGTGGAAACGCCGTGTTTTACTAAATTATTGGGAGTTAAGGTAAAAGAATCTGTGGAAGTATTCCCTATTGATATAAACACACGGAGTTTAAGCACTGATTTTTTCTATGGTCAATTATTGGTAGTGCAGATTTGGAAAGTACTGAACGAACACTGCAGTGGACACCAAGCTGTATGATATAGCATTAGTGAACTCAGAACCGATGCTAACAAGAACTGCATAAAGTGTGAGGGATTGGGAATCTTACCAAGATACCAAATGAGTTAGAGTATCACCGCATCAACTTTTTGGCCTCAAACACTCAAGATATTCTCGAAGAAATTGGATTTTCTATGTGATGGCGACAATCGCTGAAAATGAAGTTGAGGCCAGCGTTTTTCCGTGTGCTTTTCCGCCCAGCTGACATATAATCGCTTTGAGCAATGGTGAATTAGTCAGCAAATAGTTAATGATAACAATTAATGATATTCTTCTCGATGACTAGCTTATTCCAAAAAAAGCTCCACAATGCGACTGACTGTACCACTGATTATGCAAAACTGTTCCCTAATCCTAAGAATTTCATACCCGTACAATCGAAGTAGGTTCTTCTCGTTCACCTTGGAAAGAAATTGCGTGAATGGTAATGTAATCCATAGTTATGCTCTTGCCAAGCTCAACTCGTCCTTTTAAAGGTCTTCATCATGCCTTTAAGCTTTTCTTACATTTGTCGGCAATGTTGAATTTGAAATCTTTGGTTGCAGCTAATATTTCTACATCGTCTGTAAAAAAAACCCACATAGAACAATAAAGAACACAAAAGTTCGTGAAACATGCACACTGTGTTTCATGCATGGATAAAAGTTGGTTTCTGATTTAAGGTTCTTTAGACTGGTGAACAATATCATCCTAAAAATGCACTGAAGACTTTCAGTATGGGTGGCAGAGCATTCCTTGGAGACCTCGAAAGATGCGAACCTTACCTTATTTCTATAATTCTTTTAGAACAATTCACATTTACTGTCAAAGATACCTTTGAGGCTTTTGTGTCTATTTTCGATGTTAATGCTAATGCTAAAGATACAACAGATAGTAATAATACTTTGAAAAAAGGAACCTCCGCCTGAGTACACATTTTAATGGAAGTTTCGTTTTTTAGTAATTAGAATACTACAATTTAGAGAATGATTACACTTTAAACATCTTCAACAAAGTAACTACGACTTCTGTTTGAAAATTATGGTAACAAACGCTACCATTGTTGTATGTAGTATTCCAACACCAAACTACACTATTTCACAGAGTTCTAGAGAATTATAGTGCACAATGCTTCAAGACCTGACCTGCGATCTTCTGAAAAATGACGACGCTTTAATACACTGTGCCATACCAGATACTTCAATGTATCACAGATTCGAAATCAAAATATACTTTACCATTTACAAGTACTACAGGAATGGCAGGAATGAGATAATTGAACAAAAACAATTTTGTACAGAAATGTATGTTGAACAAATAAGTCGCCCTTAATTCAACTGAGGAACCCAATACATCACACGGAAAAAAAAAAGAAATACAGAGGATTCACACGACGGACAACTCATAAAGTAATGAGTTTAGTCCGGTTAAGAATATTTAACAGAGGGTTGAGAAGCACATTGACACACACACCCACATACATATAATCACAGATGGCCCATTTTGAGCACAAGTCCATTGTATTTTCTGTTCAATCGCAGAAGTAAGTGACCGACTAATGCACAAACTCGTTTACCAAACAAAACAGAAAAATGACATCGAAAAATGACTCCTTTACAAATAACATAAAAAACTTCTAACCCAGTCTAAGAATGGATAATACACGAAGGATAAAAGAATAGGCAGAGGAAAAACGGTGAACTCAACGTAATTAATGAATACACTTAGTCACTATTCTGTGTAATCGTCGTCCTGTTCTATAACACAATCTTTGAGTTTTATGCGAAGAGGTTTCTTCCTATTACGATCCTGAACATTCAAATTACACTATAAATTTGCGCCTACAAATCGAAAAAATCACGAATACCAATCCAACTCACAAATTTTATTTCAGTGCTTCTAAAAACTAAAATTAATATAATCAGTACTTCAAGTACAGTCACGCTAATGCTGATATATGAGCAAAACTTGGAACCCCACATGGATTTCGAACCCGCGATTGCCCTAGCTGGGGCTTACGTGCTATCCACCACCACAATCCTGGCCCTTGTTTTGGCTTTTCTCTCAGCGATTTTTTTTGCTTAAGTGGTGCCATCAGCTATCATCCGTCAACGGGAATTATCTAGGGGAGTACAAATCGACATTGAACCCACCCAAGCCGAGGCTCATTCGAAAGGCGAAATGATGATTAGATTGAGGGAAAAAGGCAAAGCAAGGACCTTGGCTTGTGTGGTCGACTGTAGGTAATCTTCCACAATGGTAATCGCAACATCGGAGCCAAACCGAGGCTCTGAGTTTTGCTCATATGTCAGTGTCCTTGTGGTTGTATTTCACATAATACCTTGCCATGAGAATGAATAGGCAGTAAATAAAAGTTAGAACACAATTGCAAGTAACTGCAGCGACTTTTGTAGTAAAGAGTTCTCCAATTGAAATTCATACGTCAGACTTGGACGCATCTTATTAAAAGTCAAGTACAATTCTGTTAATGAGAAATATATTTTGAACAAAATTTGTATGAAAACAAAAAAGTTTGAAACGGCAGACCTCCATTGATCGTAAAACTTCCTCGAAAACAAGAAAAATAGAAATAATTCCTTAGATGGATAAACTTACAACGATCACAAAACTGGAGTCCAACAAATTCATGACCAAACAGATTTTGTTCTCAGAAATCTCCCGATCCAACACAAATGCACCCAAATGCGAAACAATTTCTTCATCGAGTTGCGCCAATAAGCCTTTCACAGTCAGCTGGAACTAGGACTAGACTCATTTATATCGATTTTCCAATGATACACAATTTAGTGAAACCACAAATTTTATACTTTAGAGGACAACTACTTTTACCGTGGTAGTTTTTTTAATTGACATAAAATGTGCCATGACCACGAAGCTAAAAACATTGAAAAGATGAATCTCCTTTGAAAATTTCACTGGTGTAAGAAAAGGGAAACTAAATGTATTAAAAATAAAGGCGAAAAAGTAAGAATAAGGAAGAAGGGAGAAAACGAAACCGACAGAAATACACACAAGAGTGGAAAGAAAAATGTGCATAAATAAGAGTAAAAAGAGTAAAACGTGGTAAAAATGAAATTTGCACTCAGCGTGGCGTGTTTCATTCTAAGTTCAACTTAATTCTTTTCCACTATAAACAAAAGAAAATGACTTCAATCACTATGAGCACAATTCGCCAAGGATGTATTTGACATGTAATGGATTCTTTCTACCTTTATATTCAACATACTGGACTCCAGCAGTTGATGCACCGTGAAAATAACCTAAAAGTGAAGTGTCATAGTGCCATGATAGCAAAAAAAGTAATACGTTACTAAATACTTGTGGTTCCGGAACTTGACCATCTATGGAGACACGCCCTCGCTTTCCGAGGTTTTCGTAGACCTCTGATCTTGTCATGTTCAGTTTGTAAGACAGAGACACACTAGATTATTTGCATTTCAAAGGCAGCACGACATTTTTCCATGTGAGTTTTATGAATCAAAAATACCTGGCTACTTTCCCCTGAATCAAGGTCTCCTTATTGTGAATGTTGGCAACCATAAGCAACGACGATAAATCGACGAACATTATATTTCCCTCAAATATCGATTGTAAAACTTTGAATGGAAAAATCTCGAAGACGGTTATAACAGAATCGTTACACTCACATTCTTTGCCATAAGAATTTTGTATATTCGATCGCTAACAATAGTATCATCGATGATCGACGCTTCTTCAGCCAAATCTGAAACTTTGCAATTTATCTACACACTTTTTGAACGTATTTTTTATGAGGAATCACAACAAGAAAAATCAATGACACAAATCGATACATAATAAATACAACAGGAATAATCACAATGATGTTGAGATAATTGCAAAACTCGGAACCACAGGTACCTGCAGTGGGAAACGTAAGCACTATTATCCTTTCCGGGGAGTAACGCGCTCACCACCACACCATGCGGGTCCTTCGTTCCGCCTGTCTCTCAGCTAGTTCTATCGATCTATTGCCATCAGCAATCACCCGTTAGCGGGATTGATCTGGGGAGCCCAAATCGGCAACGAACCCAGTTAAGCTTAGGCTATAGTTGAAATTCGTAATGTTGACTTTTTATTTACTGCCTTTACCAGTCTTCACCAACTAGTTGAGAGACAGGCGAAACGAAGAACCCGTATGGTGTGATGGTGAACGCGTTACTCCCCGGAAAGGACAATAGAGCGTTCGTCCCCGCCGCAGACACATGCGGTCCGGAGCTTTGCAAATATCTCAGCATCACCGTGATTGTTTCACAAATAATACCCTGCCGTGAAAACTAGTAAAAGGCAGTAAATAAAAAGTCAACATTGTGAACTACAACAGGAAAAGATCACTCTCAGTATCAAATTAGCACGAAAAATTAGGAGCAATGTTACACTTAAATTTTTGGGAAAGAAAAAACTGCCAACCATAATGTATGACCATTATCGAACTACTGTCCAGAGTATATATATATATATTAGTACTCATGATACAGTTTCATGTTAATAATATTTCACACCTTAGGAATGCGCGACGTAAATTTTTTTAACCGTAGATATTTTAGAAGTTGCTAGATCACTCATAACGGAGAATTAACATTTAAATCACAACTGCTCTTATAGAGCGAGTTCGAATTTCAGCCTATTCTAGAAATTCCATCGAGAAACTAACCAGCCAAAAACAAATCGTCCTCTTCTGTAACTATTTCTATTTCGAAATTCGAGTCTTCTTCTGTAGATGTCGCTACTGATATTGAGTCGTCTACAGTGGAGGAGGCGTCTAAAAAATAACGTTACAAAAAAGCCTTCAATGGAGAAATCTTACAGATATTTGTAACCATTTAAGAGTTTTGCTACATACGCAAATGATGAAAATAAGCAATTGCTCTGTATAAACGGAGGGAGAAAACTAAGTTGAAGATATATTTCTTCGTGCAAAGTTCCAATTCCCAAGTTGCACACCGTCAAGAACAGGCTTGAATACTGGAAATTCATCCATAATTGTTGTTGGAGTAGTTTCCCTGAGATCCGGTGTAAGTTGTAGAGAAGACGATGTTCGCTTCGGCGTACTGCTACGAGGAGGTCGCAGTGGCTCTAAATATTAATGATAGAGAACAAGAAGTATATGAAAAACATGTGGTACATATGAACTGGCGCTGCCAACCATGCATACGTAAAGACGAGCAGCACATTGACAACCCCGTAACATGTATACGTGCGCACACAGCTCACTAAGCAGACCATCACTTATTTCAAAGCGTTGTAGATTCCTATTCATGCTTCGTTTGACCACTCCAATGACGAAGAACTACAATTATCTTTCTTCCAACCTACGAAATAAATTCATTCCTTTTAAGTGCTATTAGTTTGTCTCAGAACATTCTCTAGCACCACCATGATGCGATAGCATTCCAAGCCAAGCATCCGTAAGTGCTAGTATCTTAACAAATTCTACTCGAATGGTAAATTATCGGTCAGGCAAGATTTCATTTCCCTAAAGTTTCAAGATAAACGTGTAGAACTCCTTGGGGTTCCTACTACAAGAGGTCGTCGATCCTTGTGAAGATCTGGTTATGCTTGCGGATGGACATATCACATGGCAATACCCAATGCCAATCAGGCGTTAAAGCACTGAGATATCTTAGAATTTCATAAATGAAAAAAAGTATTAAAAGTTTTGAGCAAAAGTGACAAGCGCATAGAATTCATTCGACGTGACGAACACACGATTGTGGAAATTCACACGATCCGAACATATCCACTAGTTCTCTTATCACTCTCCTTTTAGTCGCATGCCATTGCAATTACTTCATTACCAGAAAAGGACCACATTTACTAAGAGTTGTGAATGGTCAGATCATACTGTTTCTTCCATAAATTCCTGCTTTTTTCAATGTCCAATTCCATTACCTTCACTCAGTACTGAAACAACTTTCAAGATTACAGGATTATTGATAATAGTCAATCTAGAGTGGATCTGATAGGCCTGATTGGTTGCACAAAACAGATACAATTTACTGGAATTATTTACCACCGATAATTGGACCTGATTGTGAAAAAGACAAACACATACGGACAACAGAAGACCAGCCGCGGGAAGCGGCAACTGACAAAGAGATGAAACGATTAAACGCTCTCTTCCTCAAGAATCGAATTGTTAGACTGCTACACATAAGAGTTCACTGATGTTTCAGTCATTCCTCATTGCTAATGCAAAACCTTCCTCTCTGGAACATTACTCACAGTGATACTAACGCTGTTTGTACATAAATTAACGTTATCGCACTGTTATCATAATCTAACAAGCGAATTATAATATGTCCATTTCACTTACCGTTGTGTTAAATCCTATATTACACTCGTACATCACATCACCACAACTAAATGGCATAGCTGCTCTATTCTCTCAAAGGCCACCTCTCCCTCATCATCATGCCACAACTTATTCACACCTATTATCGCTCTGTCGTATTTCTTTTCGGTATTTGCACATCGTTACTGCTGTATTGCTATTACCATACACGGTTTACTCACCCGAGTTTGAGATTATGCTCCGTGGCAATACTAAAAAGTCCCTCGCGGAGAATTTGTACAAAGTCGAGTAATCCGCCTCGAGTTAGCGATTAACCGAGATCTGACCCGAAAACCTATTTTTCATTAACTGATGTTGTCAATAGGAATTGTAACAGAGTATAAAATAGCAGTAAAAGCATAAAGGCTCAGTATCAACGCCAGCAGTGATCAGTCTCTAATGCCGTTTCGTGTGAGAATCGTGTTCCGCCGATATATCACACATAAGAGGCTTAATTACGGATTCCTAATTCATAATGGTTTTGTACAAACTGGTTTTCTTCCACAAACTCAGACGTATTCGATGAATTCGATGAACGAATTGAGGATCAGTAGTGATAATCGCGGAAAATAATTGTGAAAGAGATCAAGTTTCAAGTATAATTGAATCACTACCAGTTAGCAGTGTCTATACAGAGGCGAGTAGTTATGTCCAAAAAAACAGATTATTAAGTGCCGAAAAAGAGAAAAGGCGACGTTGTCCAATCGGTTATGGTGAATTATTAAAATGCTACGCTCTAAGATACGTTACAAAACATGCTAAGCAGGTTAGCACAACCCATATAGTAAACATATCTGTTTAGATTGCTTGAAACAACACCTATAAAAAAGCGAAAAAACAAACTTTAGACTATGAGAATATGATGACTTTGGATCATAGTTCCACGTATCATAAATCGAACCATCGACGAAAATGTTAATAAAAGAGTTTCGACGCTCAAAACGGAAGAATGTCATGAGACAGTGCAATCCGCGAAGGAAATCGTAAGCGAATTCAAGTCGAAACTGAACTGAATATTTCCAATACTGGCGAAATTCTGTTCATAAAAAGTGCTCATTCTAGCAAAAACCAAAACAACAAACAAGATCTTAGGTGATTAAGATATTTCCGATGACGTAAACTGATTTCAATGCATGAGTGAAAAAAATATAAAGAATTGTCGGAAATAATTTATCCTTTCAACTCAGGCACATCTCTCATTTTAAAGCAATCTACATATTTTTACTAACGCAGTACCGACCTTCTTATCCCAAAACGAATCTTCAGAGTCCATAAACCGTTGCCCTTTGTTTTTGCTAAGGATAGGATGTCGAGTAGTGAAGTAAGTAGACAAGCTGAACTCTAACCAGTAAACGATGGTTTATTCGGAAGCGCAGTTAGAGGTGTTACCGACTTGATGACAGCGCACAATCTTCCCTATTAGTTTGCCAAGTTATAAGACTCCTAAACTCACTAGCTGTCGAAAAACTATTGCCAGTTATCCAAAACTATCCTCTTTGCAACTGTGTTCATACATCAGCTGATTAATTATTCTTGGATTTTAGTACTACTGAGTACTCTTTTCATTAAGATAACTGATTCACAATCACGTCCCCATATAAAACTGAGCACCATTTTTTAAGCACCCATACTACAGAGTAAATAGTATATATATGGCTAGTTAGAGGTTCCGATAGGCGATTACACACGATGCGAAGGACACGCAGACAACGCCAGTGACCTGATTTGTAGCCATTCGTCTGCGACGACCCACTCGTGCATACGGCGTTCGTCCATGTCGCCTCTAATCCTCATCTACATCTTTACCTTATCTTCCTCCCAGCTGCTAGTCCAATCATGCCCTCAGGTCGTCATTAACTTATGTACGTGTGAAGATCTACACAATGGTGTATTGCTTGATTGTTCTCATTCCGATGGCGCAGAAGTGGTACAAGTACTTCGCAAAAGTCAAGCACTTCTAGGCCTTGTGCAAGGTCTTACTATGCACAACAGCAACCTACGCTCTATTCCAGCAAGCTTCCTCGCTGGGCTCTATATTAAGCGACTCGATCTATCACACAACCATATGGTTGAAATCGATGACAATGCATTCTCAGGAATGAGCCCAGTCATGCAGGAGTTGGTACTTACACACAACAACCTCACAAAGGTGCGAAGATCCGCAACTATTTGTAAATATTTTTAGTATTCAATTTCTTCAGATACCAGTCGCTGCACTTGCCCCTCTTACGACACTTCTTCGCGTGGATCTTTCAAATAACTCCATAGAAAACATCTTAGATAGCGATGCATTTCCTTCTCTGTCGAAGGTCAGTGTTAGTAATCGTTGCGAGACGGTGCAATAATCCGAGGCTACTGATGCCTTCGGAGTGAGAACAAGTCAAAAAAAATGAGAATAGAAATTTTTACAGCTCTACGACATCAACCTCGGATCAAACAACATTTGCTCGATTCATTCGGCAGCGTTTCAAAACGTTAAGAACTCCATACAAATAATCAATTTGGGCCACAACTGCTTGCACTCCGTCCCGTCATCATGTACGTTTTTCTGAATGTTCGCACATAAATTTTGCGCGAGTTAAAATGTATACTAACACCCCATCAGGGTGCTTAAGGAGACGCGCTAGTGTGGAAACATTCGTGACCGAGAAATTACTATTGAGACTCACATTTCGTTGAGAACTATTACAACAGTAAATAATGTGAACGTGTATTAACCATCATACGTGGTCAGAGTTAATTTTACTTTTTAGCAATCCGTGGACTTAAACAACTCAAAGCTTTGCATATGCAAAAGAATAACATATCATCGTTGGATGCTCTCAGCTTCTTGAACCTTCCTATATTGAACCTACTCAACCTAGCCGGAAACACCATATCAGAAATCAACCGACAAGCATTTCTGAATGTGCCACAACTAAAGTATCTCTACTTAACGAACAATAAAATCACAAAATTGAATTCTCATCAATTTGCTTCTTTCGATCAAATTGAAATGATCGATCTTACGGGAAATGAGATCGCTGAGATACCAAGTGAATGCGTTGCTCAACTTTCTCAATTGCGGCAATTATTCCTTGGTGGAAATCGTATACGTACTATTAGAAGAAACGCCTTCGCCAACAGCTCTATTGTCATTCTAAGCCTAATCAACAATCAGCTAGATGAGATAGCCGAAGGAATTCTAGACAATATGCCAAATCTGCAATCCGTCGCCTTTAAAAACAATAAGGTTGGTTCGGCTCTATACACTTACATTGTAAATGAAATTCATTCCTTTCCAAATTTCTCCCAACAACTGAAAACAAATTGAAACAACAACATGAAACAAAAATTGCTTCGGCTTGCTTTTTTCTCCCCGTTCGTTGGACAGAAAACAGCCATGTAGTACACGTCTCTTATGAGAAGAAATGGTGGTCAAAAGAACAGAGAAGAAAAAGAACAGAAAGGGAAGAAACCAGGGTTAAAACTAAGCGCAAAAACTCTAGTACGCTAAAGTAACTTCCAACTATAAAATTTTATTGTACTCTGCAAATCTTCGTTTCTAGGAAGAAAAGGTCATTGCCGACTGAAACACTCCTGGTTTGTTAGTTATTTATCCAAAATGTGTTAAAGTGAATCGCATTCTCTCGCCAGGAACAACCCTACTAATTTAAACACCTTCAAGTACAATAAGTGTTTAATTTCCAATTAAAAGCTGTAGTGAGAACTATGAACCAATTTTAAATATGGCAACATCTCTCACACAATCCATTCATTGACTAATTTAATTAAGACTTTGAAAAAATTTCCCTCTTCATATGTACATATATATACTTTATATATACATGCATACACATATATGTGTATACATTATTAGCTGCTACTATCATTATGTAGAGCGGGTGTGGCGCAGCGGTTGGAGGCCCCACTATGACATACATGTGGAATTTGTCCCCGCGGCCATGGCCCACCAAGCCTTCCATTCTTACGGGGTCCGCAAATTGGTACCAGACTTGTCTAAGAGGATAGCAGCACTAGCTCGATGCATCGATAGACCCCCTCGAGTCATTGTAAAGGCCAGATATACATTCAATCACCTCCAAACGATGCTTAATGAAGTCGAACGCACGGCATATCCCTCAGGGATTGATCAACGCCGAGAGCTCTATCCCCTATCCTTTGTATTATTGTGTATTATATTTACATATGTATATATACATATAAAGGAGCTGCTGATGTCGTCTCCATGATTTGTAGACCGAAAAGGTAGCGATGAGCTCAGTAAATTGCATGATAACGAAAAGGAATCAACTCATTATACTTTCCGCTATACTATTTTGTATGCATAGAGCAGGCGATTAAAATAACAATGCGAATCATATTTGGCAAAAGCAGCATAAGTATTACATAAACTTTTGTTCGGTACTTAAGAGCCATAGTTTAAGTATTTTCTAGATTTCACAGAAAGCGATGAGGATAGCTCAGTGGCTTCCAAAACCGTTCGTATAATCTATAACTTAGAATGCGCTATCAAATGTACAGGAAAAAAATAAAATGAAAATTGCATGAAGAAAATCAATACTTTTCAGCTCTATGGAGTAACTTTAGCAGTTAGAAAACGACCAAAAGTATATCAGTTGACTCTCCTAACCACATAAAAGCGAAAAGTGTCACTCAGATAAATGATTTACGATGTTTAGTAAATTCATCACTAGTAAGCTGTAGTGAACCAAATGATCAATTGCCTTCCAGTCCCAGAAACCCACTTCACAATATTAACTCTTATAAGAGGAATTATATCGCTTTTAACTTGTCTATTCAATAACTTCAGCATACAACTTAACACTTTTTATGACAAAAATGGGCAAACGGTACTCAGCCAGTTATTCTTTCAGATAGCAACAGTTTCCCAGAATGCTTTCTATAATGCACCATCGATAGTGATGATAGATCTGAGTAACAATGAAATCACGGATTTACCACCGTCAACATTCCTTGCACAACTTAATTTACAAATGGTCGACCTAAGAAATAATAAAATTGCTCGAACTCCATACACTGCTTTCAGCCGCCGAGTTGGCACCGTGTTCCTGCAAGGTAAGAGAAGATGTGATGTCGTACCCCACAGTCTATAACGTTCTATTTTTCCAGAAAATCCACTTGTATGCACCGAAAAAATTCACATGCTTCAAGATGGAGTAGCGTTGTATATCGCGACGAGTGAGGATTCAATTTGTAGAGGACGAATCACAAACACTACTACGACAACAGTGTCTCCCGTTATGGTACAAAATGATGAAACGTATTTAATAAGTTGTTCAAGAACTACTTCATCATGAAATACTGTGATGAAGTTTACCGTTGCTTTGGGAGATGATAATTAAGGAAATACGTTTCCATAGAAAGAGAATATAGATGAATGATAGTCTTGCTCTAGATGCCAAAATTAACGCCAAAACGCCCTAATATGACGCCATCCGGTGCTTTTCAGCAGGCTGGACTCATTCACAATGAGCTGCGGCCAGAGCAAGCAAGTTATTAGCTATAGTGAGAGCTTTAAATAGACACGGTATGACTATATTAAACATTTTTCTAATCAGGGAAGCACACTTTTGACTCGTCCAGTTACTAGAGAAGAACAGTTGAACTCCTCCAAAGCGAAAGCAATCACGAGGTATAGTAGGCAACAAATTTATAAGAGAATTGCCAGAATTAGGCATACAGCTAATTAACTTCAGGAGTCGTGGATCAAACATTGCAGAAATACCACTTTTTTCGTTTCGAGAGGATATCGATCAGGAACTCAAGCGAGAGCTTGAGGGTATAGAGATGAAAGAATTTGCCACTACGAAGAGCGCTGAACACATCCATGAGGTAATTTATAAACGATTATGTATTTCCATAAACTTAACTCTACCAGATGTTTACCGCAAAACTAATTATCTAAGTTCAGAGAATGAACACGACGGCTAAGATCACTACAACTGGACGACTACATATGGATAGTGCAGATAATCCAAACATAATTCATCCATTCCCGGTGCCATACCTCAAAAAGCCTGCTGCGATTCATGAAGTAAGGAAATTTCTGCTGCACGTATCGTAGAAATCGAAAAACCAGCTGGGTATACTGCATTCCAGGCAGTCCGTGTAAAACCATTCACGGAAATTCCTTCAATATCGACAGAACAACACACACTACCGCCTTCAATAATAACCGCACCAAGAAAAAGGTTGTGACAAAGCTTTTGCCTTTTACAGATACGTTGATAGGTATACCACTACCATTTAAAGGCCCAATTCATCAGACATCCACAAAAACGTTGTCGATGAAGAGGACCATCTTGAGAAGTTTGCACTACACTATCAACCGTCTACCACAATCAAGCAGGTATTCAAGCAGATATTCACTAAGTGCATCGATAACTAGACATATGGTGGAGAAGAATACGATATCAGAGATGAAAAATCTCATAATTAAGGATGAAGACTTCGACTTTGATATAAGCGCCACTAAATAGGCTGTTACACTATAAAAATAGTGCCGCTTTAGAATTCTAAAAAAGCGACAAAGTTCGTGGCAGCGGTTAATCTGAGAAAGATCTTTTACAATTACCATGTCCCAATTACAATACATACAATGAAGCAGCAAATATGAACTAGCCATAGCGCCGTACGGTGATTTATGAAGGTTTTATGATGAAACATATCAGAGATTTCTAGGTTTTACAAAAAAGTTTTGCCTAAAGTTTATATCTAAATCAAATTGGTGACCAAAGTGTAAGCAAGAATGTGTCTTACTTCGACGATTGAGAGATTCTGAAATTCTCACAAAGGTCTACTTTTGATCAAACACTCGATATCTACATTTCACTACTACATACCGCACCTCCCCGCTATTAACGTCGGCGAGTGTAAATTAAAACAGCACTTTGACCGTAAGAAGTATCACACAGAATGTTCAGAAAAGCCAATGAAACGTAAACGAGACTTCCAGATTTTCCAGGATGAAGTTGACACCAATTCGCGCTCAACAAATACCCGACTCACTTCGTCATCTTTCGTTATCGTGTTATGTTTAGCGGTGGTAGCTGTTGTGATGGGTTCCGTTGTAATCGGGCTCTGTATCATACGACATCGGTAAAGCCTAATTATTTTATATTCCAAATATATCTTACATAAAGTCCACGGAACCTATGAAATGTGTTGCAGACAAATCAGACAATTCACTTCATCGTTCTCAGATAGTAGCGCAGCACGCACCAACGCTTACGTGTCAGCACAAGCAGCTCAGATGAATGTTATATATGGAACGATGGAACACAATCGGTAAGAACTTAAATACTTGGATAACAAACATCCTACTTTTTAAAATAATCCAGAAATCCCTTCTTGCTTCCATTTGATATAACTGACTCTATCTAGACTATTTCACGGGAAGTTGTGAGAAGATTGCATCGCGTCGCATGAGCGAGGTCGGATGCGGTAGCAATATAAGAAAATCCGCTCCATTTTAACGATAGACAAAGTAGATGCTTGGAATTCATTTCTCACATAAGAATTAGTGACAATATTTCAGAAGTATGAGTCTTTCACGACCAGATGACGTGCAACCCTGGTTGTACAATCCGGGTCACAATTACTGCAACTACTATAAGTGATCAATAGTGATTTAGGTGCAGTGTATATCAACAACATTCCAGAACTGGTACGGTTCCTATGTAAAAATAAAGAACTAATCGTCATAAAGTGTTCAACACATTAATAAACAATTGTAACACTATTTGATCGACGCCAAAGTCAGTACGCTTTCCGAATTTTTCTGCAAAGTCTACTTTCGTGAATGCTAAGGAAGCCCTAAGTATGAAAGTTATGATGGGAAAAAGGAAATGTTACTGAAGTTGCTGAATGAACATGCGTGCCCTCGGAAAATTCCTTGAGAAAATCACAATCTATTGTCGGTGCATTTGGACAAAGTCGCTTCAAAAAAGCATTTTGATTCGAAGAGAGTTGTACTCAGTAAAATTAAAGTCATTTCCACATCAAATGCTGCTGCAACATACAAATTCAACAGCCAAGAACACACGTTAAGCGCAAACGAAAATCAAGCACGTACTTATCTAAGAATGAGTCGAATTAAGACAACGGACTCTCTACCTCTACATTCGATCGACTCGCATTTTTCGTATTAGAAGGAAAAAAGGGGATATTTGGGGTCGATTTCAACAATAAACCCTATGTCAGCATGAGGAGAGCTTGATAAGATACCCACAAGCATACCCAGGCTCCTATAAAATATGGGCATGGTAGTCGATAATGACATGCTAGTATATAAAGAAACACACAACACCATACTATTTCACTACGGTACTTATGATTAACATCAAAGTTCTATTGCAAAATCCAAAGATTCATAACACTTTTTAATTTTGATTTTCTTTGTTCAAACCCTATCATAACAACTCAGAGCTAAGTGAGGCAATCCAGAAATTTTATTAGCAAAATCATCGCTTATTCAAAAAGCTAGAAATTGGGCTTGATATATATAACTGCCAAAAAGTTTGTCTCTCGAATTACAGGTGGCTAAGCCGCACTAGTCACAGTGACATCAACCTTGAAGACCAATCCACTCCAACTTGACTTTACTTAGACGTGCAAAACTAAACCACTAATTACGGATTCCTTTGGAACCACATATCAATTTGCCGTCATGCTTTGGTTGTCCCATACTAGTGTCAATATTGATTTACATTCATTCACCACTGAAAACTAGACAAAGTTTACTTCTCTCTGTGAGAAAAAGGTGGTAGTATACAACAATACAACAATAGTAATGCGTAACGTCTGTTACGTAACAAGTATGAGGACAGACAGGTTCGTTTCATCGTCGGCCAGAAGCTGTTATCCTATCCCTTCATTATCGAGAACCTAGAGTTGCTTCACCTCGAGAAGGCTATGTTAGCTCACACGAATCCGGATCTTTTTTTCATTTCTCCATTGGACATTTGGAGCTTCACAATTTTTGGCACCACCACCGTTAGTGGAGGTCTACTGTGATCAACACGAACTCTGAAGGTCGTTTCGAAAATTTTAATAACTCATTAACATTTCGAAGGTGAGCGACTTCGATTAAATACACTGTTCAACTCCAGAGTGGACTATGAAGGACTATAGTCTCTTACTATAATTTCTTGCACAAACACTTGTTGTGGTAAGAATATTCATGGAATGTTTCAAAGCGAATCACTTGGAAGAATTTATCGGAAATAAAAAGGAGTTTTTAAAATAACTAGGCAATAAAACTGCAGCAAAACAAAATAAGCACATTAGCTTCAGAAAGTACCACCATAACCGACTTTTTGATGACGTAAAACTAGACAGCTCACCCAATGTTTCACGCAAGTCCATCGACTTCTCTCACGTGCAAGTCAGCTCTCGCCCGCATAAATGGAGCAGTAAAAAGGTGTGAGATTATGCGTGGTCAGAAGTAAATCCTCGATGCGGTACCTTCGGATTAGCAATTTTGTCTATTCGGCTACAACACCATGTCGAAGAAAATGAAATCATTCCTAAACAAGGCATCGAAAGCAAACTTAGTCGGTTCTTAAAAATGAAGTTCAGCGTCTTATACACTAATGGGATCGATGGATCGATGCAGTCTATACCACGGAACATCTAAGTGGTTAACAGTTTGATTTGAAACAAACAGCAGTTTTCCTGATACTGTTATTTAGTTACAAAACTCTGTTACCATTCACTGATAAACGGCTTGCTTAATATTGGCTCTACATGAAAGTATGTGTCGTATCTTAAACAGGCATCCTTTAGGATAGTTGATTAAGGACAACTTGCTCTTTAAATTCCAGAATTTTCTTCACAATAAACATCTGTTGCCAAATTAACAGAAAGCAGAAATATAAGATTTAGCATTATAAACAACAGCTTCCATGTAAAACCACCCGATGGAAAAGAAATCGAACACTTTTAGCCCTCAATTCGTATACGTCATAACATTATCATTGAAATTTCGACCTGTATACGCAATTTTAAAATGTCTTTACTCTATAAAGCAGCGATCGCGCCAACTGATTCTAGAAAACAGCTAACGCGTCGAATAATGAAAGGAGTATTGGCAATGGAAGCAGACAACTCTTCAACATTGGATGAAAACATTTCTATAATAGGAAAAGAAAAATGGAACTTTTCAGAACCAATGGAATCTATTCATTCCAAATGCGGTATACAGCGTCTCTCAATCGATCTCAGGAGTCGCTATCGAGCTTAACAGAGATAAAATTACCTCTTTTTCATTACTCTTAGGCTTTTCTAATTCAAGAAACCACAATTATTTACCGGCCGCAAAAATAATGCAAATACACAGTAGGTGGCTTCGGCTATCTGGTCAGAATAGGTTTTTTATGACCATACATCGCTTGGGCCTTGACCTGGTGAAGGGAAGCGCGAGCGACTAAAGGCGGGCCAAGTAGCAGTAGGCGATTGACCACATCAACCCCACTTGTATACCACCGACCAACCACCACCCACTGTCACCTTTTTGCCATAATGCTGCGGTGGTGGACGCTTCTGCTCCCGTCTGCTGTTGCCGCCTTTTGCCCGGAATTCTTTAAGAATCAGGCAAACTTTTCCTACACATAAGAAGTTTCCGGACTTGTCTGTGAAGTGATAAAATGTTATGTCATTAATTTCAGACAGCATGTTCTTGTTCCGATTACCTTGACGGATCTGTGATCCGATGCTCTGGACAAGATGGGCCAAGAATGATTGAACAAATGAAAAAGTTGCACTTCGAGATTCGCGAACTTACTTTAGAGAACGCAAACATTGTTGAGGTGTGTAAAAAATTATGCAAGTTGTTCACAATGGATTTCATTATCTCATTAATGAATCTTACAGATAGGGCCTCGTGCATTCAAGAACCTTCGTATAAAAAAGTTAGTATTGGACAAAAATCGTATAAGAGTACTACACAGAGAAGCGTTTCGAGGGTTGGAAAATGTGCTACAGGAGTTATCCATTGCAAAGAACAAGATGACAGAAGTAGGTTTCAGTACTATTCGTCAAGCTATCTTCATTCTCGTAAGAATTAACGCTCAAAAGCAAGAATTTTCAAAACACAGGACGGAATATATTGACTTAAATGAGTACCTTCTGCTGAAATTCAACGAATCTTCACTCTTTTGAACACCTAATTTTTTTATAGACAGCAAACCAAGATAAAGAAATCGACCGATATTTGTGCCTTATCGCGTGAAAGATGTGCGAACTAATAGGCGCACTGATGAAATCAAGGTTGTAAGGGTCAATGAAGGGATGCGAATTGAGGTTACTCGAACTGCCTTAGTTACAATAACTTCCAGATAACTGCTTACCACCGTTGACTAGCGCCTATTTGAGAATGGAATTATTGTAGGTACCAAGTGATGCTCTCACAGGTTTGCGAGCACTCAACGTTCTTAGTCTGAAGTGCAACAAACTCGGAAACCTTACGAAGTCCGTCTTCAAGAATCTGAGTTCACTGATTGATGTCAATTTATCGTGCAACGAGGTAGGAGAATAATTTCATAACTTTAAAGAGAACTCTGCTGAATTCATAGAGGAACTTTTATTCAGATATGTGAAATATCGTCAACTGCATTTGATGGAGTACGTGGTAGCCTACAAAACCTTATTCTGGATATGAACTGTATGGAAAAATTTCCAGCGGAAGCTGTTAAGAATATGGAGAGTCTCATTGCTCTACATCTGAAGTATAATAAGGTAATTAAAAATAATCAAGTAATATTATCGTTACCTCGTCATCGCAACAATTGCGCCGAGAACGCAACGTGGGAAAGTGCACAACATGTGAGAACGATGGAGGTCAGAAAAAGACCACAATTACTAAGAGGGCGTTGCAATTATTATATTATACCAATATATTGGAACAAAGAGAATTTCTACGAGGTCAGTAATTATCGCCACTACAACTCGTCAACAAACATTATCTTACTGAGTCGTTCACTGTACCAACGCATAATAGGCGGTATGAACTGATTTTAACCCATGCGTGGGCTAAAATCACCGCCCTTTCAACGTAGTGAACGTTGTCAGTTCGAATATAATCCGCGAGTTCTATTACTTCCTCACCATAAAATTTCGACGTTTTTTCTTTTATTGAGCCCGAAAGCCATTACATTTTCAAGCCGAGAACCGTACTTTGAACACTGAGATGACTGAAGCAAGCAGCGCTTCGCCCAGAACGAAATGCTAATGTGAAATAGTGTGTTGCCGTTCGGAGCTGCCGCACTTGCGTTAAGGTCTTCAAAATTCCGAAAATTGAAATAAAAACCCAGAAAAATAATATAGATACGTATCGTTAGATTGGCAACCAAAGGCTCTGGCAATTTTACAATGTCTAAAGTACCCTAGATGTACAAAAATTATCCCAGTTATCAAAAAACCACCAACGTCCGTTATGTGCTAAAACACGAACAGAGGGAGAAAATGTTCAATGGATACATCGTTTCCAGATGAAATCCATCGATGAAGGACAGCTGACAAATTTGTCATCATTATCGATGCTTTCCCTCAGTGGTAACAACATCTCGTTTATTCACCCCTCCGCTCTACGAAACACCCCAAACCTTAGGTACTTGTACCTAGCCGAAAATCGACTACATTCCTTCGACTCCGGCACTATGACACAATTTAGCCAAACACAGGTAAATACTAGATACTCGTTATTGCATCTCTTCAAGAAACGTATAATAAATTTTTCATTTAAGGTGTTAGATTTGGCTTTCAACAAGATAACGGAAATAAAAGAAGAAACTTTCGCAGGACTAGAAAGTCTTCAACACCTCAACCTTGAAAGTAACAATATAAAGGTGAATGATGAGAAAGCTGAATGGTAAAGTGTGGATGACTGACATACAGACCTTTCATAACATGTGACTTTAGTCCATAGCACCGGGAGCATTTGCTGGTATTCCTTTACTTCTCCTCTGGTTACCGAACAACTGCCTCAATTCAATTAGCCCAGCAACTTTTCAAGGAGCATTGTTTCTTCGACAACTATCACTAGCTAACAATAACATCAAAGATATTGAGGTAGTTAATTGTGTCCAGCGTTTTGCTTAATATGAGGAAAGTTATATTGTAAGGTATGATATTAGCAAAAAAAGGAAGCCCTTCTAACTTTGTGGACTTTCCAAACATTTTTTCAGCCACTTTCCCTCAATCACCTCGCCAATTTACATACTGTTGATCTTGCTAACAACAAAATTAAATCTTTACAACAGGGAGCAATCCAAGGATCTGATCACCTCACTGTGCGACTTCAAGGTATACAAATTCACTAGGATCAATTAAGAAGAAAAAACATGCTCACAAAAGAATGTTTAGAAAACCCCATGGTTTGTTCACAAGATGGTTTCCATGTTATGAACGGCCCACAGGCAATAAATCTCACTAATGAAGTAAACAAAATTTGCAAAACCAACTGGTACGAAGACACTCCTAACATATGCCCAAAGGTTAGCTTGTTAGCAGAGAGTTACAGATTTTCACATATATTTTGTTGTACAACGTATTTAAACACATTTACCGTTTCAGACTGTACCACGCCCGGACCCGCCACCATGTTGTAGTAGAAAACCACTGACTACAACTACTGTTCTTTCATCAACGGTTGCATCAAAAATAGTGATAGAGACGACAACCTCAAAGGAGATCAATGAGAACGAGGAAGAACTGGAAAGCGGCGAGGAAAATGATGAAGAGCAAGGTAGAAAACATTCTTTAAGGAAATGAAAAGAAATGCATAATGTGTTTCAAGAAACAAATGAGCCAGTACGCACACGAATAAAACAGACTCTCTTAACGGAATCCACAATTTCAACAACATCAGAAGAAAGCGCAGTCACAACGACAACTCCTAAACGAAAGGTACTCAAACTGTTGACTGGCTTGTCAAAAATGGAACAACTAGGACAGTTACAAGAGAATTTATGTTTAAGGTAAATATGGACCGCTTCTGGCGTCTATCTCATCGACCCGCTGTTAGCTCACCCTTCTTACGACATCAAGTTAATTCGGTTTTCAAACCAAAATACTTGATTACGGTTTGCAATGAGACAGTTTTTTGATTTTTAGCAAATTAAACCTAGAGTTAGTAAATAAATTAAGACCGCAGCACCTATGCGAGACAAAGATCATCGGGAATTTGAAAAGGACGAAAGTGGAGAGCTAGAAGACGACGGGGAGGAAGGCACAGAGCAGGTACCTACATTAACTTATCGAGCACAAAAAGAAAAAATAAAGCTGTTTGAACAAATAGGAAGGAGAGGAGGAAGAAGAAGAAGAAGAAGAAGAAGAGGAAGATGACGAGGAGGTAGTAACAACTACGACAAAGATACCTCGTCGAATCCCAGCAAGAATTCGTCAACGCCAAAAGATGCTGTCTAACATGCCCCCATGGTTGCACACAACTCCGAAAGAGAAGAACAGGAAAGCGGAAGAAGACTTTAATAACGTAGGTAGATAATATGCAGTTCTTTTAACATGATTTCTTTCGAAAATCAGCATTTAGGACGTCGAAACGGAAACGATTCAAGTCGATGAACACACGGAACACCGCCCAAGAATCTGAGCTGTTTGTTCTCATCTCCTCCCTCCTAAGGAGATCTCATTACGTGTCCTACTTTCAGTGATTGCTCTTTTGCAGGCGCGATATCCAGAATCATGTTGTCGTTTCTATTTTTTGAGCGTTATGCATTCCATGATTATTCTACCTGATAAACTATCCACAATGGTTTCTGTGAATGCTGGACTACCGTAATACGGTGATGGCATCGGTCCCATCGTTAGTAGTATATGCGTCCGTATCTGTAAGCATATCGTTGTGAAGATGCAAAATTAGATCAATACACTGTTTAGACAAGACACCTGATTTATAGCTAACAATATAGCAACTGTTGGAAACCCGCTATTGCATTCGGAGTTAAAGTGTTTCTGATCCGATGCCAAAATATCACAGTAGTCAGACAAAGAAGCAGACAATCTTTTCAGCTAAAATGAAATAGTAGAACACTCATCCAATTCTGCTGGAATGGTCCGTTCCAACTTTAACGCTGAGACTTTGCTGTTTTAGCTAACAAATTCAAATCCATTTTCAATTTAGCTTCACGCTAAAAAGTGTTATTAACAAAGAATTAGTTCTTAGGCGTCTCTGTCGCATATCACTAAGAATAGATAATCCTAAAACTTGTGCCAAAAAAATAAACACTGGGATTCAATACCAACCTGGAGAAATTGGAAATGGTCCAAGACGGCATTAATTTCTGTGGCTGATTCAATATAAACGTTAAGCTGTTCTGGTCTAACTATTATAGCCCCTGAGAAGGTTACCTAAAGAAGCAGTATTAGATGTGCATTGAGTCGCTTAAAAGAAAAATACTTACATCTGCTATGACAGGTAACGGCTTCGTATTCAACCCGTAGTCTGTTTCCACCCAACAAGGCGAGGTACGCAACCAAAGGCGTTCGTTTGCTGTATAAACTGGATTTAGAAATGGAGAAATCACAACACATACGTCATTCACCTCCACATGGGACACACTCATCGAATAACTGCGGCAAATCTCCAGCAAGTACGGGTCCTCCTCCAAACAAATCCAACTGTTTCATGTACGCAGTGGAAGCATTGAGCATCTCGAACGACATGCTTTGACCGAAAGAGCAGTTCGACAATGATAATGTCGAAAACGAGATCAGCAAGCGAAGAGGAAGTCGGCGATCATCATTCGAACGCTTTGGTAATGATATGACGACCTGAAACTCGTTCCTAATTTTCCAAAATAAATAGAATTATAAAGTGGATAACTTACCTTGGGCGTTATAAGGTCGACTCTCAGATCCGAATGAGGAATAGGCTCCATTTCAATGCCAACAGATTGCTTCTATTTAAAAATGCATTGTAAGCTTCATCATAAAACAAACTCACTTCTTTGTATAACCACTTACGAAAGCAGTCGAAATATTATGTATTACGTATAGACACCACCGGATCGTCCTTTGATCAAATAGAATTGAAAATGGTCCTAATTGGAGGAAGCTCGTAGGGGCAGGAACTAAAACGCAACTTAGTGGACACTTGCAACATTGAATTATAAAAAATACGTAAAATAAACGGGTGTAAAATGATGTGTGAAAACCAAACCTGGGAGCGTGCTTGACATAGGGAACATGAAATTGGTGAACTCAAAATGAAGGATGAACTGGTCATTTGGAAGTGATTTCAAGTGGCTAAAACGATACGAATCAAAACGTTAAGCCGCACATACTGAGGCAGTTCATCGTTTAAAAACATAAGGAAATAATGTTAACAAAGCTAGGAGGGTGCCAAAATATCACAGTGCAAGGTCTGTCAAAGTTGACGTCATAGAATGTCAATGACCACTTGCAAAACACGCTCGATATTCCGCCTTTACTACACCGTTCTTCATAAGAGTTGTAAGAGATGAGCATTAGTATGACGTGCTCGCAATACTCAACTATCGCTGGTTCCGTAGTGTAAGATCTACGATATTTCTTTCCCACGTAAATTTGACATCCTTGTGTTTATTATTAAAATAGAGAAGCCGGAAACGCTGTTGTGGCCAAAACGTAGGAAATGCAGAAGTTTATTGAAAGCGCGACGAGAAGAACCCGCTTAACGGCGGAGGTAAACAGTGGGTGCTTCAATACAGTCGAAGACGAAACAAAGCGCTTGTTGGCCTAAGTCTTTATTCGTTTAAATTCTGCAAGCACTGTTACAGAATGGCCATCACCAACAGTTCACCACGTCATTGTGTGTGGCGGTAGCGTTTCTAGGTCTTGACCACCGATTATTACAGTGACATCTAAAAAAAACACCGCTATCTAAACTTAATAAAACTTTTTTATTTCCTTCCCACATTCGACCTAACAAATGACGCATCAGATCTCCTCGAGATACCGGTGGACGTCCTCTCGACAATGCAGCAAAAACAGAAGAGTGGAATGAAAACTCTGACATGTTTCGCCTCGCTCATGTGAGCGGACCTAACTCACCATCTGTGAGGTACCATAAGGAAGAATGAAGATCTTGCTGGAGCGTGGTGGAGCTACTTAAAAGTAAACAGGATTACAGACAATACAGATAGCATAGCAGACCAAAAACAAGATTTCACAAATAGCACCTAGTCCATGGATGTTATGCCACAGAATTACATCAGAAATACAGAACCTCCACGAAGTCAAAGTTAAACTTAGCAATTCTGCAAAAAACCGCAGTTCAGAAAAAAACGTTAATGACATAGGCAAGATGAATACTCACCGATCACTGGCAAAGAGATTTTGGAGACTATCCCTCTTCGAATTTAAATCTGAAACGCACTGCACGACTAAGTCGTAGATGCGAACCAAAACGTTGAAAGACAACAATTCTGGCCAACAGCTCCACAGTCTCGTTCGCACAGCTTCGTCTGCAAACGCGAAATACCGATGAATTAAAAGGAAATTTGAAGGACACACATATGAAAAGACAAGTGGTACAGTAGCATTATTTCCTTCCATGCCATAAACCTGTTACTTTAACAACATGAAGCGTCCGTAACTACAACGTTCTACGCTTAAGAACTAACCAGATTCCACAGAAAAGTGAGAAAGTTGTTCTGCTAGTCTCCTATCAATCCATCGCGTGAAGTCGTTTGGCGCGACATAACGAGGCCAGTTCATTCTTCAAAACGTACTGTTCCAAGGCCCGATAAAAACGAAATAATAAGTGGTGACATACCTATCGGATGTAGCCAACGTTCTGGGGTAAACATCAATCAACACGCGATATAATGTAACCTGTATTGCGCCGCTCTCGATGTCCCAATCAGGTGGGTGAGCTATAAGAACCTATTTCTTTCAGCAAATGGAGACAAAGGAATTTCCATTCAATAAATGTTCAATATACTAGAAAGAGCTCACTAAAGTTCGAAGTAGTATCATCGCAAAGGTGCAGATCGATTTTCCTGATGTGCAAGTGATAAGACGTTTGCTCGAAATCAAAGGTTCTGTATGCGTTGGAAACGCTTGGAATTTGTCCATTAGGGAACACCGTCTCAGCAGGTTTTGTTGAAAGATTTACAACCTTCAAATAAAATTACACATACACAAAAAGCCTAGAAAAGCACTAACAAAGCAACAATGGGTTAAAAAGAGAGTTAAAAGCGAAAACAAACCGCAGTAGATTCCTTTTCACTCTTTCTGACCAAGCTCATAATATAGGAATAAAATATAACAGCGGATCGAAGCTGCGGTAGGGTTGCGACCCAAAGGATATCGTCAAGGAGCATGTGGATCTGCGCATTCAATACGGTGCCGTCTACAATACTGATAGATGTACTAAGTCAAGATAAACCAAGGTTAGACTCAATTAGAATAACTTAAGAACAAATAATGCGAGCGGCATCCTGGACTTTACCTAGAGTATTCTTTTTGAGCGCCACGCGGATTTTGCCACCACTAGTGATTAGCCTCAAAGGTGCGTTTATAGTACATCTTTTTTCGCTCCTCTCCGTTTTTGTTGAAGCTTCTATACGGAGAAGTTGCCATGAAATCTAAACTAGTGAGCAAAGAATGGGAAAGTTGGAATTACAGAGTGTTTCCCAATAAGTAGTGTTCAGATTTCTGAGCGACAAAAGGACAAATAATAAACAAATAATAAACAATAAATAACAAATAATACGACAAGGAAGAATCTAGAATCAAAAAAGGATCATTATGAACGATTTCAAATGTAAAACAAGCAGATTAAAATCAAATCATCACGTCCTTTCTCTCTGTGTGATCACTGGGCAAAGCGCAAATCCGCGCTACTACATAGAAGACGGCAAGTTCAAGTTCTAATTTTAAACGCGTAAGACCTCGATAACCCTTGATAACATTCTGGCGAATAAGCTGATCGATCAGTGAAAAGTAAAACACTCTAATGCACAACAGCTCTTCTCCAGAATATATCCACATCCATATTCAGTTTTCCAATTAATTTAGAGATGGAGTAGACGAAATACAAACTATAGGGGAACACATATGAGATGGATAGCGCCAATATCATTACCAATTGTGCTTTATATTAACAAATAACAGCAGTGTCACCAAGCAGAAAAAAACTCATGAACCAGGCCTATTTTTATGCACCTTAGTAGTATGTGCTGCAAAAAACAAGTTCTTTGGGCTCCTCACATTGTTACTTCGTCTGGAACACAAAGAAATCGTGTGCTAGCGTAATCATTTCCTTGATGAATTGACAGTGATATGAGCAGAAAGGCTAGGAGACTAGAACATACTAAGGGACTAAGTTATGTCTTTTAATTACAGACATCGCAATCAAGATTAAAAACTTCTACCGTACCTGCTTGTACAAAAGAACTCTACTTAGATCAGGACAATTTATCCTAGTCAATCTGAGATCCTGAGCGATTTGCCATCCAGGAGTTCTACTCTCGACGGAAAGTCTCGAAAGCTTAAAAACACAGACGTTGAGTACACTTCACAGTCTAGATTGTTAAGAGAAATTACCATGAATGACCCTCCAAAGGCATCAGAGCCAAAACTGATCTCAACGGTATTGATGTACAATGACATGCCCTCGACAACCTTGTCAGCGAAGCCATACGACGCGTTTTCTCCAAGTGTGCTATATTTGCATCCTTATTAACTATCGTTAGAATAACATTGTGACACCAAACAAGCTCACCTGACGAGACGATCAGATTTTCTATCCACAGGTGGTTCACTGGTAAGAACGACTTCGACACTGATTTCATCAATAAACTGAAAAAATTAGGATCTGCACGGAACCACCAAGGGAATGGTTTAGTATAAACGAAGAGTAAACACGTATAAAATCATACAAAACCATTACGCTAAAGTTGAGTCTTTCACGTACAATCTGCACTGGAGCGCTCTTCAGTTTTGTCCATGGCACACTCACAGTAACTCCTGTACAAAAAGCACGATTTATTCTGAGCCAGGAGGGCAATTCCTGAAAAGTTATTGGCGACATCAGTACTATGAATCACCTGGAAGAAGTGAGGATCAGCTTCATAACTAGTAAAGTTACTCTGTAAGACTCTTTATTGGTATTAATAAAGGATAAAAGGATAAAGCACCCTGCGTTGATGAATCCTTAAGGGATGGAGGACGGGTGAGTAAATGCATATTGGCCTTTCCAATGACTCGCGGTGGCCTATCGATGTATCGAACCATGCCGCTATCCTCCCAGACAACTCTAGTACCAATTCGCCAACCCCGAAGGTATGGAAGTCTTGGTGAGCCTGGGATGCGAGGACCGATCCCGTATGGCAGGGCGCCTCGGACCACTGCGCCATAAGCGTCCTTGATCTGCATCATCGTATCTAAACTCTTCATGAAAAACCACATCGAAGACGATTTTGAGCAAAGAACTCGCAAAGGACGAAATGAGTCACTCTTTCGTGAGGAACAACGAGATAAGCAAATAAGCCATAATTAAATGAACAGTCGAAAAGTTGAACTAACCAGGACATCAGTAAGAACTTCCTCATTGATTTCGATAAAATGAAGCTTGCTTTTGCCCTTGAAGACATCCAGCGAGATTTGTTCCGGCTTCAAATTTCGAGCAAATCTGGAAGAGCACATGGAAACAACCAGAACAAAAACATGTTATAACGATAAGACTTATATCTCGCCATTATCCATTAACTGGATAGCCGAAACAGGCATTAAAATGAGAACAAAATAAACAAAAAGCATAGTAATAAAGTGTGTTGAATTGAGATCACTGGGAAGACCACCGTTACGAACGAACGGACGAACGGAAGGAACAATGAAAATCTTACTTGGAGAGATGCTTGATAATCTGATTCTTTATTATGCTTGTCATGGTGAATCGCTAACGGTAAGCCGAAGCGATCATACATCCAGAAAGAAAGGCAAGCCGGCAGCGTTTGTGTGATTAGGAGAACCCCTGCAAACAAACAAATCTATCAGACCACAAAGCAATAGTCGATCAATCAGAAATCACAAGTGATAAACAATAGAAATCTCACAAGTGCCTGAGGAGATCGTGTAAACGAAGAAATATCAATCAAAGCTTGAATTATGAGGTAAAACGGCGGAAAGCTAACGACGGTGACGAGGACACCGCGAAGGAGGGTGGGTGGTGATGGACGGGTTGTGGAGAAATGTCGCTCAGAACCAAGTGGGATATTCTTGTTCCATTCGTCATCAGCTTTCAGCTAGGTTTAACAGTTCATTCTGAAGCCGGAATACGTCAACTTCAGAACTGAAATTTTTCAGTTGAGTGGAGAGGATACAGCTATTATAGCTTTGTTACGTGTCTACTAACAAACAGTAACCAAGCCGTGAGAAGACCAAGATGACCGATTCCCAACCCCCATCTCATCGCTCTCAACGAGTTAAAGCGCTCGTTTGCAATCACCGCTAATTCGTCAGACTGACAACCAGCTAATCTCAGCTACGGCTACTGAATTATCACATTCTTGACGAGTTGATGCGAGCTTACTGCGATGATGATCATCCCATAATTGACTAACGCTTCTATAGTTCCAAAGTCTTTACTATATGCCTCGAACGTAGATTTTCGGTACTCATTGCCAGGCTATGGAAACATTCGGCCGAGTAAGCTACAAGATAACAGCAGAGTTTCCACGCTCCGATGAAAAAATCCGCTCGGATCGCGTGCAGTACGCATGGTGAGAAGCGTGATTGGAGCACGCCAGCTCGACATCAAACCTTGTGTTCCGAGTTCCGGAAAACGACGAGGGAGTCATAATGCTCTGTAGTATTTGAGGACGGTCTTCGACGGTCCAGACGCTCCTGCGAAGTCACGGGAGCTTCATATTTGCCTTCTGAGTGAAGCTCCTCCAACTATGGATCTGCTGTTTGTTTTTGGATTTCCTTCTTGTTTTCTGTTCATTGGTTTACAATTTGGCATCGTGTTTGCTCCCAAAGACATTTGAAAGCAACTGACTTCGAGCTGTGGTGCGTCAGTCTTCCTCTTCTGCCACGGATACGGGAAAGGTTTTTGTGTGTGGTTTTCGTATGAGGACGTCCCATTCTTTCGTGCGTATATTCCTTCTTCACTCTTGCTTCATTCGCTGTTCTAGAAGCCAGCAATAAGCACATTTCTGTGAATGGAGTCGAATTGGAACGATAATGACGAATTTGCGGAAGAGTTCAAGGAATGCGTAAATTCAGGTACCGCCCGACTCCTTTGTCCAGATTTCTTTTTTTTTTAGATTTCCATAATTCCTTCCTCCCAACGGTTTACGCCTCATCATGGCTGGGAGGTGTTCCAGGGTGTCGGACTGCGATGTACAGTGGGGTGATTCATCCCCTGGCAGGGTCTCCCAAACCGAGGAGTCCGGCGTTTCCATAAGAAAGCTAAGCTAAGAGTAAACCAATATCAGGATCCGCCACTGTTGTGGTATCAAAGTCGCATGGTGGCAAATCTCCCACTGATCCACAAGAGCTGCGACTGCCTGTGGTGGTGAAGACCTGGGGCAAACTTTGGCCAGGCTGACGTCGGGATTCCAGAGAACCACAATGGCTTAACCAGCAAACCTCCGAAAAATAGAGATTATGCTGCGACCCGCACAACCAGTGAGGACGAGCCATTCTAATGTCAAGTGATTTCCAGAATTTTTCTTTCTACTTAAGGCACCCTTTGAATTTTCGCATTCCTACTGTTCTTCTTTTCGGAAGTAGACTTATTTCGTATGTCTAGGTATCACTAACGTGAGGTGACATATTAATGTATGTAAGTCTAGTTCCTCCCAACGGTCTACTGCCTCATCGTGGGTGGGAGGTGGTCCTGGGTGTCGGGTTGCGATGTACAACAGGGGATTCATCCCCTGACAGCGTCTCCGAACGACTCTGGTGTTTCCATCAGGTAGGCCAGCTAAGAGTAAATCAATGTTAGGATCCACCAGTTCCCTGATATCAAACTAGCCGCATGGTGGCAAATCTCCCTGCGATCCACAAGTGCGGCGGCTGCCCGTGGCAAACTTTCTCTAGACCGACCTCGGGGCTCCAGATAACCACAGGCTGAACCAACAAAACTCCGAAAAATTGGAAATTATGCTGGAGTCTGCAGTACCTCTGAGGTCGGGCTATCCAAGTTAGTACAAGTCTAGTTTTCATGCAAAAGTAACGCATGTTCTTCTGTGAATACCATCTTCTTTAAACCAATTTAGATACCAGGTATGGGAAGTGCTTAAATATATGTTCCCCTATTTCAATTTATGCAGTAATTTTGCAGAATCGGTTGCACTAAGTTGTTTTTCAACACTGTTTCAGTCCACCCTCTGTCATTTCCAGACGGTTTCAAGCTGACCTATGAAGACCTTTAGGAATTGGTTCTTCATTGGGAGGACGTTACAATAAGCACAAGAAGTTCATTCAAGAGCATAAAGCAATGGACTGGGCGATTCATATCGAGTCAGCTGAGTGTCCCAATTTTGTGAACTACCTTTATTATGGTTTTCTATTGAAGAAATGTTTTGGGAAACGCTTGAATATTGCTCTTAAGTGAGAACGGGATCGCTATGTATGGTATATTTTGCGGTTTCAATGGAGGAGCGGATGTTGCCAAGTTCGTGATGAACAGGATGGTTTATGAAGTTTTCAGAGATCGCCCGATCACGAAGTCCATGACAGTAGAAGAGGTGACGCCGTTACACAGAATTGTTTTTTATTCATTCAACATGAATTACGTTTTGTTACATGATAGGGGCCTCCACAAGAAGCTTGTCATGATCAGAAAACGAAAATTTCTTGCTGCTTTCGAAAAAAGTTAGGAATTAGCTGTTGAGTATATGAGTGCTACTTCTAATCTCTTCATTTGTGAACAATAGTATGACCATGTGGGTGCGTGTGGTGTACTGGTCAGAGGCGGCCTGCAATACACACGTGAGATCTATCCTCGCGCCCTTGGCCCACCAAGCCTTCCATCATTCTGGGGTGGGCATGTCGGTACCAAATTTTTCTGAGATGACAGCAGCACTGGCTCGATATATCGGTATGCCGCCCCAAGTCATTGTAAAGGCCAGATATGCATTCAGTCACCTCCAAACGATGCTTGATGAAGTTGAATGCTTGGCGCATCCTTAAGGGATTGATCGACGCCGAGAGCTTCATCCTTTTTAACTTTAATATAAACATGTTTAACAGTTATCCATTGAGAAATTATGCGGCCATGTAAACATCATTTGTCTTTAGTCCATTGGTTTGCTTACGAGTCGTTTCATAATGCGTTACGTTGAAACTCAACTATCGAATTTTCATTTTTCTTTTGAAGTCGCTGGAGCTTTATTTGAATCTTCGTTTATATCAAAAGTTGGAAAGGCACAGTTCACGATTTTTTTTTTGTAGTTTTTAGGTTAAAGATGCGTTATTGAGTAAGTTTCGAACAGTGGACTTACGCTATCTGCAAACTGTTGATGATGATCTTGCTCAGAGGTTGGTTCTGATGGATAATCCTGAAACGAATTCGGATGATATCTCTGCTTTGAACGCAAAAGTTCGTACGGTTTTTATTTAAAAGAAAAGCTTTTGCAGTGTATCTTATGTCTCATTTAGTTCTGCTGTGTTATTGCAGATCAGAAAGGGTACTACAGCTTTTGTCGTTTTGAGAGTTGACCATAATCTCTACGTGCTCAACTGTGGCACTTCCCTGTAAGTTTTTTCGAAGTTGCATTCATTCTGTCGTAAAAGATCTCTTCTGATTTATTTGTTACGACGATTGATTTAGCGGTTTGGCGTTCCTCTCAGATCGCTCGGTGGTGCGCTTAAACGCTCGTGTCCATGACAATGACGATCCTGAGGAATATGAGCGTCTTGAAAAGTTGAGCGTTAACCCTCATGTGCGTATTCAGTATCCCATCTTTCACCCTTATTTTTGAGTCAGTATGCCACTGTTACATTCATTATTAGCGTCGTCTCCGTTAGAACGTCACTACTTTTCCTCGTGAACCCGTTGCTCATTGCCTACTCTAGCGACCTCCTGCAAAGTGTGCATTTCTCTTTTTAGTGCACTTGACCTGCCCACTGAGCATCATTCGACAGAGGATCAATTTTAACGATTTTGACCACTAGTACTTAGAACTAACATTCGAGCTCTCCTGCTGGAAACTTGAGCCTTGTTTGTTAAAGCTGCCCAGATATACCTCTCATTTGTTTCCGAATAGCATGCGCTTCTAGTTGAGTCGTTGTGCCTTCTAGAATTGGCATATGTGGAAGCAAACATACGCATGCCTATAAACATATAATTTTGTACTAGATAATTCCTAGGTTTTTCGTGGCTTTTTAATTTCTCCAAAGTCAGAGTGTTCACCGTCCAACCCGTGCTCTTGGGGATTACTTCCGTCGCAACCTTTTTGAGGAAAAAAAGGAGTTCGAGGGCGCCAAGGGTGAACCGGTTATTGCTGAACCAGATCTTTATCATCTCGAGGTCACTAACTTATTTATGCTTCACCCAACCATGTCTTTATATGTATTGTTTTCGTCTATATTATTTCATGTTATAGATAGATAAGACCTGGAAATATCTAATCTTGATGTCCGATGGAGTTGTGCAGAACCTGAAGGATTGTGGTGTTGAAGATATACTCGCGTAAGGATTTCGTTTCTACTATTTCATGCTATGTAAAACGCCGATATTCAGCGAAGTCCAAGAGCGTCTGCAAATAGATACAAGTGTGCGCAGCACTGCACAAGGTTTGGTGGACGCATTTGGGAGAAAGCATGATGCCGCCTACTGCAGAGTGAGTTCATTTCACAGTCGTCACTAACATTTCCAGTGTTTTTTGTCATGGACCAAGAGGAACTGACTATCTAAGAGGCACTCCTTAATAACACCGTTTAGCAAGAAATACATTGAAAAAAATTTGACCTAAACTTGTCTTCTTTTCTGATGTTGACCGTGCGCAACATATTTTAATTACAATGTTCTTCGGTTATTACCAAGTACGAGGAGTCGAGTTGCGGTATTGAGCATTCATGTTGTTCTTCACTGTTGGTTATATGGCGATAATTAGTGGTGATCATAGAATTCTTCGATGAACTTTTTCATTTTCATGCACTATTGTGAAAACATCCCTCTCAACGGTTTACCTTCTCATCCTGGCTAGGAGGTGTTCCTGGGTGTCAGGTTGCGGTGTACAGTGGGATGATTCATCCCTCTGGAAGGGTCTCCGATTCTGAGAAAGAGTTCGGTGTTTCCATTAGGGTTCCTAGCTATAAGAGTAAACCAATACCAGGATCCACCAGCATTCTGGTATCAAACTAGTCTCATGGTGGCAGATCTCCCTCTATCCACAAGTGCGGCGATTGCCTATGGCGGTGACGACCTGGGGAACACCTTGGCTAGGTTGAACTCGGGAACCATAGTGGCTAAACCAGCAAAACTCCGAAAAATCGACTGAAGAAGGGTCATCCAAGTAAGTATTGTGAAAACATCAATAACGGATTGGTGTTCACACCAGCGTCACTAAAGGTGAGGTGAAGTTCGATATTTCTATCTGCAAACCTACTAAATCAATCCTTCATCATTGCTATGGAGAAAAATTTAGGTGCGAGGTAGTAAACCTCTCTGCATTCTGCTAGTACTCACTGACTTACTTTGTCAGCGATATAGAAAAGCACTGGACGAGACCCATCGCAACTTCAGGGTGGAATTTTGCCAAAGAGATCACCAGACGTGTGGGAAATGTGTTAAGCTTTTCACATTTTTGATGAACTATCATGTGTTAGGGTCAATTATGTGTGGGCAGTATTACGTTGTAATGAATGCTGTTTTGCTGAGTACATATCTCATGGCCATTAAGAAAATTTCATATACATCAGTTGTTTCTCTGGTTTAGATGTTTTGGTATAAAAGCGGTATACGAAACCAAACAAAGGAAAGGTGTTATTAGCATCCAATTTACTCATCTTTAGCCGAATTTCTTAGTCACTTACTTCAAATACATAAGGACCAGTTCATATGAGGTGTAAAGGTATAATTTTTAAAGTATAATATATTCTGATCTAACGTTTGTTGGAAGGAACGGACGTTTGTGCACTATGAGGTAAAGAAAAGACCATTTTAAACCATTTTCTGCAACTAATTTGAAAAAACTCGTCCTAGAGACGTTTTTCTAAATGTCGATGCGTGAAGAACTGCTCTTCATCGGCGACGCCTTGTATATCATTTGTGGTAGGTAGGCTATCGATATAATATAAGCGGCATTACAGTAGATTAATAATGAAAAGCGAACAACCGGAAAGTATATGCATTGAAACCACTGCACATTGTTCGATTTTCCCTAGGTATTCATTAACATCAATGTATGTCGTGGCGGTGCTTCATCATATAGTGTAGATTCGAGATTTTGGGGAATCTGTAACATTGGTGAAGAGAACCAAAGGATCACATGAAAGCACTTCTTAACTATTCAGCTTCTCAGTGAGGAAGCATTTAGAAAAACGAAAGCAATTATCGCAATGTACTCAGCATCAGGAAATGGTTAGATGTTCATCCATTGTTACAACTTCGGTTGTGAAGATGTTCACCTCTATCACGCCTGTGATCCAGTTGATCGTCGAGCGGCTAGAGCGGGTTTCAGTAAATCTTCCATTTCTCCCTTTCGCGTGCAGGAGTAGCCCAGTGGAGTCTCTTCACTCTAGTGCTAGTTGAGCAAGTTTAGCATCTTTCTTCTAGCGTTTTCGTGAATAAATCTAAGCATGGAGTCGGTGGTCTTCCTGGAGTACGTTTAACCTACCGAGGAATCCCAGTCATGAACAGCTCTTGTCCATTGGTTGTTGTTCAAATGCATTATGTCTCAAGTTCACTTGAGCTTCGACGGGTTTAGCATATAGAACAGCATCACTGATTTTCGATCGTTGGCCTAGATCGGAGCTTCAGATCATTTCCCTCGCTTATATGATACGTGATACTTCTAGCATCGTCCTTTCGACTGCGCAGTCATAGCGTTGAGTGACCGTTCATCCTGCTTACATAGCGATCAGGTTTCCGACGCATAAGCTAAGGCAGGCAGAGTCGTGAAGTCGATGATGTGACAATGATTTGCGTGTTCTTTATCTTATACGGGACATCCTCGATGTTCTTGAAGTTCCATAAGCCGCTCGCTTACTCCCTTTCAACTCTGGAGCTAAGTCGTTCATCATGTTAATTTCCCAACCTAGGTAGAATCAGATGGAGCGTTCGGAGATACTCCTTCCGTTGAGCGTTACTCAAGAATAGGAACCGATTCTCATTAACATCGTTTTTGTGAGATTTAGTTGGAGACCAACCTTTTCATAGGCATCATCAAAGTCGGCAAACATTCTTTGCATGTGGCGAATGTAAATGCAAAAACGATATCATTAACAAGACGAAGATGGTGTAATTGCCGGCAGTCGATTTTAAGTCCCATTTTTTTCCTCGCTTTACTGAACCCCACTTTTTCCGTCGATGTTAAGATCGTTGTACAACGGTGATATCTTTGTTATGATACTTTAAACAGCTCATGAAAGATCTTAATATACTGACTAGGGGCACTCTGGTCATCCAGACTGACTACTTCTATCTTAACTGAGTTAAAAACTCGCCCTAACTCGGTAAAAGTGAGACAGAGCCGTCTCTTGTACTTTCGCGATTTTTCTATGAGTATATCTTTCTACTTCTGTTCAGCAAACACGAGGTGCTATTTTATTTATTTACGCACAAGCTGACGTTTCGGCGGATTTCGTCTTCCTCAGAGCCTAGAAGGGTTTTCTATGAGTGTTACTATCGTGCGGATGTGGTTCACCATATTGAATTCTTTTCGGAACCATGCTTGGTCATACGCTTGTCGATCGCAAGCTATGCTATCAATCCTGTTAAGTGTGTGTGACTCGAGTGAAAAGCTTATAGATGACAGACAGAAAGCAGATTAGGCGATAGATGCGGATATCGTCGAAATCAGTCTTCATGAGCAATATCACGGTCTTTCTGGTTTTCCAGTGAATAAGAACCTTTGGTTCTGACATGTAGCGCGTTAAGAGCCAGGTTCCTAACGGTTTACCGCCTCATCGTGGCTGGGAGGTGTTCCTGGGGTCGGACTGCGACGTACAGCGGGGGATTCATCCCTGGCAGGGTCTCCCAAGCTGAGAAGGAGTCCGGCGTTTCCATCAGGAAACCTAGCTAAGAGTAAATCAATATCAAGATCCACCACCGTCCTGGTATCAAAGTCGCTTGGTGGTAAATCTCCCTCTGATCCGCAAGGGCTGCGACTGCCTGGTGGTGGTGAAGACCTTAGGCAGACTTTGGTCAGGCTGAACTCGAGACTCCGGGGAACCATAATGGCTTAACCACCAAATCTCCGAAAAATGGAGATTATGCTGGAGCCCGCACAAACAATGAGGGTAGGCCATTCAAGTATCAAGTAAGTAAGTAGGAGCCGGGTAAGTATGTTTATGAGGACTTGCGGATGGTTAGTCAGGTGTTAAGACCTTATCCTGGCCGAACATGGTGTTATTCGATTTTTCACCGACGAAATACATGTGGGACTTCGGAAGGGAGAACTGATGGTACGACATATCCCTCCTCATTTATTTCATATAAGGACAGCAGGACATGAGCATTGAAGAGATCCGAGTGGAAATGGTGAATGACTTTCTCCATTTCTTTTTTGGAGCTTGTAACTGTTCCGTCTGGACGTTGTAGGAAAGTGATCTTGGTTTTGCAATTGTCCAGGTTTTGTTGGGTTTCCCAGTGCTTTTCTCAACCTCTGCAGCTTTGACCATAACTGCTGCTTTTCTCGTTTTAAGATCTTCCTTTGTCGCTCATCTGCATTATTTTCCATGTCCGGATGTGATTTGGTGGTTGCTTGTACCCCGTGGTACTCCACGCTGGCGTATGAGCTCGGGTGTTTCTGGAGACAGACGTCTCTTGTTGACTTTCGAACACAGTTTTCATAACGCTAAAGTGAGGATACTCAGTTCACCGATTTCTTTTTCTTACCGATGTTATCAAAAACGGCATCTTCCAAAGAGCTGGCTAGTGAATTGGATAAATTCCAGTTTATGGGAGTTTTGGGACATCGTTTTTTAAATTTAACGGCTTTTTCTCCTTTCCTCGAGTAATGGAATCTTTCACAGAGGAGGTGATCGTCTGATCCCGCTTAGAACTTATGGACAATAGCGACATTGTCGGTTAGCCGTAACCTTCGACTATGTCCAGCGTTGCGAGTTGGGTTTCTGGAATTGCTAGTTACCGTGAATGGTTTTGGTTGTCATAAAAAAATCAGATATCCACTTACCTTACTCGTCCCATTGCACTCCGTGTATTCCAATGTAACATATGTTCAGGTTCACTCCTAGCCTAATGAAATTTATCTCTCCTCTATCGCTCTGGTTACCTGGTAATTCGCCGTACCAAAAAGTGTACAGCTTTATTGGTGGTACTAGTGGTTCAATTATTTTCCACTTGCCGCTTAACATATTAGACGATGATCGTTTTTTGATAACTGCTGGTCATTAACTAGAATGCCTGAGCACCTGAAGATTTCACTGATTTATTGAGGTTCTCCGAAAATCACTCTCCTATTCTAACGTGTATTTTCAAAGTAACATATCTTGGTTAAGAATAAATTTCATTAAGCGACATGAAATCTCTTAGGATCCGTACATTTTTTCAATGAAAAACGAGTTTATTTGTACCGCTTGCTTAAAATTCTGGCCATCTGGAGATGATGAAGTCGTTGAAGGTAGTTTCGACCCTTTGCTTTCTGAGGTCTTGTACAGCAAGTTGTCTTGGTGTTTGAAGAAGTATTAGTCTCTAGGCAAAATGTCTGTCAGGTATGGTGGGTGAGGCGGTTTCATAGGCAGCTTAACTCGTTCAGTCCTTGCAACTTTGGTAGTGCAACGAATCACCGTGTCCTTTGTGGAGGATTTATCCCCTTCCGTAGGGCAATATCGAGTGGATACGTTTAAGTTTGTGGTACGCTTCATCGATTTGCTAGACGTACTCTGTAATTTTTCCACACAGGTTCAGGAAGATATGACGTGTTAAACCAACATCAAAATACCAAGCGGTCAACATGATTTTGTTCGCTGCAGTTTCGGCTTTGGGAACTGCTGTAAAGCTTTGCAAGCATTCAAATGCTGTGACGGTCGTCACCGGTTCTAACAGAGGATCCCTCACGTCGCAATAGGTCCAGAATGGGGTCTTTCCCACCGGCCAGAAGCGTCGATGATACCTCAAAATAACGATTTGTTTGATTGTAACACAGTTTGTATGGCAGCTGTTTTTTGAGCTTCGATTTTTCAATTTTCTTTCGATGCTCCGATGAAGTCGAGATGCTTATAGCAAGTTTTTCTGCAAGTTCTCGCGTAGTTATTGTACATTTATTTCCTTCATTGGCGGCCTGCCACTCATTGTCATCAATTGCAGGAGGTCCGCGAGTTGGTCCATCTTTCAAGGTCGATTTTGCAACGTCGAAATTTTCGAAATCAACATTGCATCGTAAATTCGTTAACACCTGATTAGCACTATATTCTGTTAGTGTTTCGAACTGTTTACGCTGCGTACATCCGAGCATGAATTTATAGAAGTGAATTTGTCGAGATTGCTTTCTTCTTTTTGAAATTTTGAAGTTTGAAATTACAGCCTTTAAATGTTGTAGAAAAAAAGACAAATTATATTAGAATTCTACTAGACGGGCTAAAATGTATTAAATGTGCTTTGCATTGTTATGTAGTAGTATACAGTTCGGAGAAAAAGTTGCTGAAGCATATGCAAGAAAAATGAAATTACAAATCCTACATCAGTTTCCGAACCCCTAATGGAAGACACTTTTCTGTATTACTTCGATACAATTTGTCGTTATGAACCATACATGACTCGCATGGTTGCGATTCTACTAGTGGAGGTTTATTTGGATTATTATTCTTTTAATGTAAATTACATGGGCACGTATAGCGGATTGGTAAGAGGCGCCCTGCAATACACAAGGGATCGAAAATTGACATCAGAGCTGTCTGAAAGGATAGCAACACTGACTCGATATATCAGCAGGCCACCTTGAGTCATTGTATAGGCCGGATATGCATTCAACCACCTCTAACAATGCTTAATAAAGTGGAATGCACGGCGCATCTTTGAGGGATAGATCAACGCCTGTAGCTTTATTCTTTATCCTTTTATTAATGCAAATTATTTGTTGTTCTGAGTTTTTTTAATTCGGTGGTGTCTACATGTAATCTACTTCTGTAGGAGAAATATACCTCTCTTTCAGAGTGAATTCAATGGGCACGTAAGCAATCGAAGAGAAGAGATGACGGTGATCTTCGTAAATTTGGCCGATGGGAACAAGTCTACGGACACTTTTGATTCTTCATGCATGACCAGTTCTTTAGAAACCACACTTCCACCAATAGATCTAGGACCAATAGATCCCTATGTTGATTTAAAAATCCTGAGCCCTCATATTAGAGCTGAAATTGAGGAATTATTAAATTGTTGAACTAAGAGTGGATGTGTGTTTGATGTAGAGAGTACGGACACTACTAGAAATAACTCTTGCATAGCCGAATGTAAAATTATCGTTTGTCTTTTCCTTTATCTTAATTTATGTAATATTGCATATAATGTCAGTATGGAGAGCTCAAATAGGCGGAATATAATGTTGAGAAATAAATGTAAGCGAAGGCTGGTGATAAAAAGAGGAGAGTGTGGCGCCCAATACACCGATGTGGTGTACAATTTACCTAGGGACCCTTTCTGAATGAATTGCCAACTTATCGTAGCGAAGAGGTGTCCTCATTGCCGAAGTTCTGTGTTGTAATGCAGTTAAGACGTCTCTATTCTCTCTTAGAGAGTATCTCGCTTGCGGCCGCTCCGATGTAGCACAGTGTTTGCGTTAGGTAAGATATTAAGTGGATACAAAAAGCACAACAGTAACCTTTAGGCAGCAGCATACATGGCAGCAAAGGAAATGAGTACTAGTCAGCCCACGTGGGTCAAGCTGCCTCCTGGTGGGTGAGTGATGATCTACTCACGTCAGACATTAAGTGTTGGAAATGCAGGTAATAAATCAAGTAGTAGATTTACTAAAGTGTAATTCATATTTCATTAGGTAGTATTAAGTTATAGAGTGAATAGTAGTGAAAGGAATGAATAGGATCATCATCATTTCTTATTTTTTATTGAACGGAATGGTTTCAATGAATGGTATTCGAATTTTAGTGCTCTACACTGCAACATATTAAGCGGACATACGGTCGTTCCTTGTGGGACTAAGACTCAGACGGTGGGTCGATTACGGTAGTCGGTAGCTGTCATTAAAGTTGACCATGACTGGATTTGGTTTATGAGTTGTTAAGGTATGCGATGTAATATGTAAATGGAAGAATAAAATGATCAACTGATCAGTCTTAACCCTTTTATTTACTGCCTTTTTCTTTTTAATGGCAAGGTATGTTGCGAAATATAACTCGTATATAATGTTGAGATATTTGAAAAACTCCGGATCGCAGGTGTATGCGGTGGGGAACGAACGCTCGCTATAGTGCTTACCGGAGAGTAACGCACCTCGCCACCACACCATCCGGGTCCTTCGCTTCGCCTGTCTCTCAGCTAGTTCTATCGATCTTTTGCCATTAGCAATCACCCGTCAACGGGATTGATCTGTGGAGCCCAAATCGGCATTGAACCCAGTTAAGCTGAGGCTTAGTTATAATCACAATCTTAACCTTTTATTTACTGCCTTTTTCTTTCTCCGGAACGTGCTAACGAAACACATGTTGTCCGACGACGCGAGCATAGAACTTTTTCTGTACAATCTTGTAGAGTTTCATCAAGAGTCTTCCAGGTCAGGCGATTCCGGAATAGTGGTTATTTAATCCAACTTTTAATCTAAAGTGTTGAATCACTAGCTTACAGTGACAATATTTGATAATAAGGCTTTTATATAACTTCTGATCATTCCGCGGTGAATAGAAATTGGTAAATATTGATTTGTATTCGTTAGGCTTCTTGCTTTGTCTTTACCATTTTGAAGCTAGAAAATGCTTTGGATTCCCATAAAAACATCACTTGTGAACGATCTCCTATAGAATCTGGTTTCCGATTCCAGCGAGAACACCCTTCGGTTTTTTATAACGGCTAGTTGATTTTGTGAAACCATTTAAGCTTTCCAACACTAGCTTTGTAATCTGAATAAACAGGAATGCTCATCATTTTTTTATTAAAGCATCTTTGTGGGTCTCCATTAAATTACATGAACCATAACAGGGGTTTAAAACGTTTTTTAATCCATAACGAACGTGTGCCGTTTAGCGTTGCTCTCCGAATGGAAAGGAGTAATTTTTGGTCGGCTGCGAGCTTTCTGCTTTCTTCGGACTTCCGGACAATCAGATCAACAACAACCATCCTGCATAAATGAGTGCTGCTGAGTGAGCTTAGTTTTTTCCAACGGTGGTCATTGAACAAGATTTGATTTGATACGACTACGAAGACGCCACCTTGAGAGTGGCGAACGCCCGTGGACTTCGACTCGGATAATCAGCTCTGAGAAAGACGAAGATGTCAAAGCGTTAGCCGAATAAACTTCTTTATTAGCCACGTATTAATCTATCAGTAGAAGAATATGTGTCACGCATTTCAATTTATCGTGTGAGTTCTTACTAGTTACTCCCGCTAGTAATTCTTGTCCATTTGCAAGTGATATTTACACACATTTATCGCAGGATAGTCTCCAGTTAACAACGGAATTGATCAAGAAATTCCTGCTTTTGATATATTAACGCAAAACTGTTGATATGACGTTTAATTCACAAATGGTTGAAGGCTATTAATTCCAACACGACTGCAATTACTTTGTTGAGCAAAATCTCTAAAACCTTCGGAATTTACTGAAGTGTGAGATTTGTTCAGCAATCTGAACGGGTTCTCTATATCTCACAAACGGTTACTTTTGTGTCATATGGTAGGTTAGGAACGAAAACATAATTCATAATCCATATTTCTCATCTTTTGCCACCTTTGATCTTAAATATTCTCACAGATTCGTTATTAGATTACAGACATCAACAGTTGTTTCATCCTTGACAAGGACTGCAGACCTAGGGCACTCTATAGAAATTGAACAAACTTATAGCGCAAGATATTGAAAAATTCTTTGAAAATATCCGTCAACTGCAATCATTTATCTTTTGCAGATATGTTCAAGAAATAGGAACACCTCTTTAATGTTTCTATGACTATTTCAAGAACGATTTATTTAACCTAATGACAGGCATTTAAAACGCATCTCCAGCGCTGAGGTTGACTCGAACAATGAACAATCCACGCTGCCAACTACATTATAAAAAGGTTGAGAGAGAATCGTTAAAAAAGAGGCAGAAGGGTGTACTGGATCGAATATGAGAAACAAACGGTTATGGACGTTAAGTTAACTGTGTTTTAGGTCATGTTTAATTATGGAAGACGAACAACCGCGTGCCTTCCATCATAAGCTAGAAATGACGAAATCCAACTTGTGCTTGAAGCATTTCTGATTCAAAATGTTTCGGCTGTATATCACTCATGGTCTCGGTGATCATTGAGTAGCTCTAGAGGGCATCAGTAATTTCACGAAAACTGCGTCATTGCAGTGTTTCCCTCTTCGCATCAAAGTATGCACGAAAAGCTCGCTGGATCCTTTCACAGTCTACCTAAGTTTATTCTCACATAGGCTTCTTGATTGAAATACCGAGCTCCTGTCAGCTTGGTGGATCTCCAAGGAAACTCCTACTCCCAGCCCTTTGGCCATTTAAAATCCATAAATCACTATTGTGACATATGACGGAAACTAAATAAGACTTTGATATAGCTCCTTCGACCTGCTTGGCCGTCGTTGAAAAATATTGGTCATTTCCTTTCTCCAGTTCATCAAACAACAACACTTGTTAAAGTAAATGAGAGGTTGCTGCAATCTCACAGCTATAGTTTTTCTGAATCTGAAAACTTTGACTAAGAACGCTTGATCTTCGAGCCGTAGTCTGCACACTAGAATCGTTAAATGAGGATGGTCGGTCTTCTAATTTTTTCATAATTACAAAAGTCATTTCTGCTAAGCCATGGTTCTCAAAACCGTTCTTTCAACGTTGGACTTAGGAAATCCTTAGCGAACAACACAATAACGAAATGGACCACTTTATATTAAGTCGGATATTTTGCTTAATCGATCTCGCTTCGAGCCAGAGTTCCACTTTAAAGCAAAATCTCCATGAATTCTAGTGATTGCTTACTCTGCGCAAACTACAGCAAAAACCACTAGAATGATGCAATGACGCTGAAATAAATAAGGCACTTCTGTCACACTCGTGCATAGGAAGTGAAAACATAGGAAGAAAAGTGGGTTGCGAGAGTCATCTAGGCATATATATGAGATGTAGAATAATCACCTCGAGGTTTATAATGGTGAAATTTCAACAAAAGTCTTCTTAAACTGCCTATCCTCCGTGCTTCTTTCCCTGAACTGTTGGATTTTCGATCGTAAATAGATTGCTATCAAGGCTTTTAGGTTACACATAATGAAAAGTTGTAGCGAGAAAAATAAAAGACATGTCAAGCAGTGATTATGGAATGTTCGTCAATTTAGAGATTAAACCTAGTGATTAGGTTTCCTTGTCAACACAAGGAGCATGAAATTCTGAAGCCCTCCATGCGACCTCTTTCCACCCAATAATGAACCAATTTATAGAAACTGTTCCTTGGTTCGCCACAAGGTTCCGCTCGAAAACGTGGACTCGGAATGCTGGTGATGGAGGAAATTCTTACCGTTGCACTTATTACATCAATCTTAGTCCTGTACTTGCAACAAAAAACACACCAACCAAAAATAATACAACTATTTTACACTGTGCCCTCAAATAGAAACTCTTAACGTCATAAAGTGCCGTTGCGGAAAGCAATCAGACTGTTACCACAGTGGCAATACCGATCACTATTTTGACCGCAACGATGATTTCGTCTGACAGAATTGGAACCAAAAAAGTGGGAATGTAGTCAATCGCAATGAGGAAAAACTAGCCAGACGACTTGATAGGCGACTCAGCAACTCTGGAATCACTTTTATCAAAATTTTTCTTGGCAAAATGCATTACCACATCATGACCACACTTTAGTGGCATGTATGTTAAGCTCAATACTATATAACGAGTAAGCACTGAATGCTAAATGCACTCATAAGATGCAAGCATAGACGCAGGACCTTCACACTAAATCAGGTCTCGTAGAATCGACGAAGTCGATGAAGGGAAGCACAGCTAAATACTAATTCCTAACTAAATACCACCGAATTTTTCTAGACCTTTTCCTTCTCTCTTTTACGGGGTGACACTGACCCTTATTGTTCCAGTGGGGATCATTACAGAACTTTGTAAGTACTTGTCTGGGAGAATAGCAGCACTGACTCGATACATCGGTAGACCACCGCGACTCACTGCAAGGCCAGATAAGCATTCAATCACATTCATGGACGCTTGATAAAATCGAATGCTTGAAGCATTCCTCAGGAATTTATCAACGCCGAGAGCTTCATCCTTTATCCTTTTATAATTAAACACAACTGGATGGAGGAACAGAAGAGAGAAGGTCTATGCAATCTCCATCCTCGTTGACAATGTACCAAATAATCAATTGCAAATCACCACAGGGTTTCAAGTATTATCTATAGGTCGCCACTTGCCACTGGTCTATATTGTGTCCTATGCAATAGTTGAATATTTTGATGATTCATCTTCAAAAACAATTATGCTGCATCCAGCATCTTTCTCGTCTGGCTAATAATTTGTTGAAGAAATATAAAATAAAAAATAAAAAAATAAAGGAGCTGCTGGGATGTCGAAATAGCCTTGGTAAAGCTTTCCTACGAAATCACTAGGAGTTATAGGCCAGAGCGAGTCATTGTAAAGGACAAATATGCTTTCATTCGTCTTCAACGATGCTTAATGAAGGCGAATGCATGGCGCATCTTTCAGGGATTGATCAACGCCAAGAGCTTTCTTTTATGCGACAAGCGATGGAAAAGAGATTAAAATTGCGTTAAAAGTGTCCGTGTTTAACATTCGTGGATGCAAATTCTACGTTGCACTTAATATTTATTGATGTTCCCAATAAAAATTCTTTGCGAGGAATGTGTGGGAAGTGGCAAGGGTTTCCCTGCGAAGAATGAGCCTCATCTGCGCGTACTGTTTCCACCACATTCTTGCAAATGTCACGGGAAATCTCTTTTTTCGGCTCTGTAATGATCAACATTTGCCAAGTACATGTGTCTTGAAATACTTTTGAAAGTTATGGTTTGCTGACTAAAATGTAAGCATGTGCCAAGTGCTATGACTAACTGCAATGATATCTACGTTTTTATCACTTTTTCAGAATTATTCCTTAAGTTTGAAAAGGCATGGTTGGTTGAGCGACACTAGTAGATGAGACCATATCGGAAGTACAGCACCTTTGTTGAAGTCGATTGAATGAGAACGAAAGAAATAGGTGTTGTACACAAAACATATTGTCACTAGTCATCTAACTATCAAGAAAAGTACTCTTGATTAAATTCTTAAAAAACAAAGAGTAATACATTGAAGATGCGCCAGTGTCAACGAGAATCAGCAATAGGTGAAGATAGTCACTAATACTAATCCATGTTAAAATTACTTGCTAAGAAGGTAAAAGCCTTTTTTCATATCTTCTCACTCTACCCACCAAGGTAACGAGGATAAAGAAACGTAGTTCTCAGCCGCGTGAACTCTAACCATCATGAATGGAACAACAATTTCCTTCCAGTATCTACTCACCGAAATTGAATTCTTCATCAAGATGCAGAGTTCTCGCACTCAAGAGGAGTGACCCTGTGAAATTTTCTACATCTTTGCATTGCTGTCAGAAATAAGATATTTGGGATAGATGGGAGACCATAAAGCAAACGCGTCAGCCTCTGTGGAGTTGCTGTTGAAGTACGAGCATTTTGTTTCTTGACAGCTAACCGAGATCTTTGAACCAGTATCCAAGATGATATACGAAGTATAATTTGAGTCCTGTCGTCTCAAAACAAGGAAACGTGCGATAGATAGCTCAGGTTAGTCGGAAATCAATTTTTGGAGTACGATGGCGTTAACTAACCCGAATACTATTATGATGATGAGCCGAGTCAAAAGTCAATAACAATGACCCAGTGTTCTCGAGTAGATGGGCCATCGAATGAGGATTTCCGAGCATCGAAAGCAGTAGCGAAATATGATGGAATTATGGTAATCACTTTGCTCTTGTTCTTCAATCGTTTATGTAGTTTTCATAAAACATTCTCAAATCATTTGAGTAGTTCCTGTGAAATATGCTTCGAACACTAGGCTCGTAGTTACAACTAAATTGTAAACGAGATTTAAATGGTCATGACTCCTAAAATAAGCAGAAGGGCCACAAAGACGAGCAACAGTTTGCTGAACACCATCACGTCTTTACTACGCTTGTTGAAATTCTTTTTCCCTCTGAAATAAGAACCAAATAAGGCGATAGAATTTAATGGCTTTTGTTCCATGTAATTTATTCTAATATGGATTGAGTCATGTAGTAGTTTAAATTTGAAAGCTGTGGATATTTTTGTGTTGTCAGTTTCGTCATGATGTTAGTGTCGTGCTAGTTTATTGTTTATATAAAAGCTTAACTAGCTAGGCTTGATCGACGACACAACTGTAACACAGTAGATGCAATGCAATACTGTGACGCACACGCATCATATGAGTTATTAATTCCCATATCCAAGAATATTGACAGGCTTGGTGAGACATGAGAGGGTTGAGTCAACACTGTGTGCGTGTTGAAGGACATTACTACCATTGCTCTACCCTCCAACTAAGTGCTCATAGAATAGTGAAACAATGATTGTTAAACTGCTGAACAGCGCAAGAGGAGCGTTGAGTATTAAAAGCCGGTTATGTTCGACCACGTGCTCAGCGTTCAGCAATCTTTCGTCACCCCAACATTGGCAAATTCCTATCAAATTTGTTTAGGAAAACAGCAACATCGGCTTGATACATCAGTAGCCGACTGCAAATCCTTGTGCAGATGTGCATAGAGTCACCTTAACAACTCATGGTGAAGTTCAAATCATAGCACAAAGGCTTAATAAACGCCGAACTCCTTATCCATTATTTCATTTGGTAGTTACCTAACATTTACCTCGGTTCTACATTTTTTCAAGAATGATAATTCTCGAAGGTTTAATAGGTAGAAGCCGAACAAAGCAAACTAGAACCATTTCTCGCTATTAGCACTCTTGCAACGACGCCTAATTTTACTCTGCGTTTCACTACTACAGATGTCACACCGGCCACTCCAGCATGTTCTTTGTAGCCGCGCCATTTTCTTGTGTTCCTCACTCTACAAATCGGTTCTTCTCTGCGTTTTGAAAAAATTTCTACGATTCTCTTACCTTATTCATGTTCTGAATCAAATGGTGGTGACGAACACTGTGCTAATTTGATTCCATTCCTACCCAGCAAAGCCTCCCATCCCTCTGGGGTTGGGAAATTACTACCGGACTTATCCGGAAAAAATTCACTCTTTTCGGCCCAATTGGGAAACCTGCAGCGCGGCTATCTATCTCAAGACTCCAGGAAGAATCGACTCGACCGGCATTCTACGACATTCAAGATGAAATGAAAATCCTCAAGCAGCAATTGAAGCCACACGTAAAAGCTGGAACATCATCGTGGATAAAGGTTCCGAAAAAACGAATCAAATTTGAGAAGTGCTGGAATACACACAGCAGAGTTCAAGAAGAGTCATATAAAATAAAAAAATTATCTATGCTCCGTATTCTTCTAAACACTCTGATGTATTTGGTGAATGTACAACTCTAGCTTGTGAAGGAAACAAGATCATCCACTATGCAATCATACTGCTGCCAAAATTTAATGAGATTGTATGAGTTGTGTAAAAGGTATTGCGATGTTTGCCTTGTTGTTTTAGAATCCTGTCTTTCCATAGAATGCCAAAAATTCGTCATAGTGATTGAAAATCGGGAAACAACGAATTGCTTCTCAAAAATGAGGCTGCACACTGCAGACAATGCGCTTCATTAGTGGGGATATCAACAGGTTTGTAAAAGATTCTTTGAATTATCGTTCACTTAGTAGAAATGTTACTATATACCAGCTGATCCCGTTCGATAACCATGATTCATTGTAGCGACTGCAAAAGACGAAGCAATCAATAGCTTCGCAAGATGATGAAATTCGCACTAGGTTTCTTTATCGTTGTTACGTGACTTGTTTAAGAATGTTCTAAAAAATCTTAGGTGTCATGTCTTCAACACAACAATTACTTAGAGGCTACAATGAGCAAAAATTGTCTGTGAATACAAGAGATCAGCTGGCCTCATGCTCTGGCGCGCGAGAGAACCAGCAAGCGGTGCGCCATTTGTTTGCATTACCACCTCTTACCTACCTTTCGACATGGTACTGTAGGGAATTTGAAGTGTGTTTCCATGTTGGTTTAGCAATTTTATATCCGTCGATTCCATACCGCTCCGATTATAATGACATGTGTACTATAGGCAGATAGTGCAAATAATCTTCCAACGGTTTACCGCTTCATCGTGGTCGTAAGGTGTTCCTGGGTGTCGGACTGCGATGTACAGCGGTAATTAATCCCCTGGCAGGGTCTGCCAAACTGAAAACGAGTCGGCCGTCTCCATCAGGAAGCCTAACTAAGAGTAAACCAATATCAGGATCCACCACTGTCTTGGTATCAAAGTCGCATGGTGGCAAATCTAACTCTGATCAACAAGAGCTGCGACTGCCTGTCGTGGTGACGGCCTGGTGCAGACTTTGGCCAGGCTGTCCTCGAGATTCCAGGGAATCACAATGGCTTAACCAGCAAATCTCAGAAAATGGTGATTGTGCTGGGGCCCGCACAACTAGTGATGACGGGTCGTTCAATTAACAAATATCAAGTAAGTGCAAATATTAGTTATTAAAAGTAACAGAGTGTGAGCTACATGCAATATAGAATAATATTTACAGAAATTTTAGGTTTTGATAATTGTAAAAGGTATTATTCTCGGCGCTTAAGGTTGTAAAAGCTCTAACTACTATGCGAAAAGTGCTCATCGTAAGTTTTTATGAAATAAGTCTTTCGTTTCATTGTTTATAATAGCATCTTATTCGACCAAGGAAGTGTAGTGTGAATTATGTGAAATGTTTGTGTAAAGGATAAAAAAAGACAGAGCTCTTGCAATCCCTGAAGGATGCGTCATGCATTCGACTTCGTTAAGCATTACTAAAGGAGTCTGAATGGATATCTGGCCTTTACCATGGCTCGTGGTGGTCTACCGATGTATCGAGCCAGTGCGGCCGTCCACTCAGACGAATCTGGTACCAATTTGCAGAGTCCGGAGGAATAGATCCGCTAGTTAGCCGGATTCAAGAAACATTTCGTATATCCATAGTTAGTCGTTGATTCGTTGGAATGTGTACAACGCATTGGTTAGAGGAATCCTGCAACACACATGTGAGTCCGATCCAGCGTGCCATGTTCACCAAGCATTCCATCCCTCAGAAATTGGCAAATTGTTAGCAGATCTGTCTGGAAGGATAGCGGCAGTGAGTTGATGTATCGGTGAGATACCGTGAGTTATTACATAGAAAGATATGCATTCTACCACTTCTAACGGTGTTTCATGAAGTCGAATGCATGGCGCACCTCTCAGGGATTGATTCTCGCCAAGAAATCTACCCTTCATCCTTTTACCGAGATCACAGATCTTCTTCAAAAAGGAATCTTTAGCCGGTCAATCTCCAGGCAACGTGGCTTGCCTTCGGGTGCAAATAGAAAGTCATTCGAGTAGAAGTGATCTTATGCTTTCCTTAGATGCATGTAGATTCAGATAGATCTCTATTTCTGCTGCGGCGGATAGTGATAGTGATGTCTGTCATCACGGCACGATGGTAGTTCGATTCCGCTCCAGGCCAACGATGCATATCATCTGCGGAGTCGGGAGATTGGTGCCGGACTTGTCTGGGAAAAAAAATCACTATATGCAATCAAATTGGGAGCGCTGCAGCCCTACTATCTCAGGACTCCAGGAAAAAATGCTCGACCAGCATTCTACGACATTCAAGATAAAATGAAAATCGTCGAGCATCAATCAAAGCCACAAGTAAAAGTCGGAAAATGTTCGTGGACCATGGATGCGACGAAGCGAATCAGGTGTGAGAAGTGATGGGATGCGCATAGTAGACGTGAAGACGGGTTACATAGAATAGAATAGAATAAAATGAAACTCCACGAAGACGGCGTGTTCATTCAAAAAAAAACGAGATGTGCCTCTTGTAGAAGTTTTTATGAAATATGGTGGATGTTAGGAAAAAAATGAGAAGCAAAGCATTTTAAGACCAATTAAAAAACTCATACGGCCACCTAAAAACGTCTACTATTCAAGCGCTAAAGAAAAAACCTGCTAAAAAGGCAATTTTCTTAAGAAGCCACCCAAGTCAATGTGTTCGGGCTGGCTGACTGCAATATTGGAACGTACCCAACCAGCAGCGATTCGCACTTGGATGGGAGATTCTTTCGACATAGAACGGCTCTGGAAGAAAATCCTCAGGTGGCAGAATAGAAGCGATTTTGAGATAACTGCAAAACTCCAGACCGCAGCTGCCCGCGGTAGGGATCGAACATGCTATTACCCTTTCTGGATGCCAACGCATTCACCACAACACTATGCGGATCCTTCGTTTCGCCTTTCCTCAGCCGTATTTTATAGTTGCCTTCAGCATTCACCTGTCAAAGTGATTGGTCTGATGGGTACAAATCGGCATTGGACCCAGTCAAGCTGAAGCTGTAGTCGAAGTCAATGAGAGAACGACGAAACGAAGGGCCCTCATGATGTAGTGGTGAAAGCCTTAGCTCACGAAAAGGGTTATACCGCATCCGATCAATACCGCCGACACCCGCGGCCCGGAGTCTTTTAAATTTCTAAGCATCATCAGCATCATGTATATTTTACATAATAACTTGCATTGAAAAAAAACAGTAGAACATTAAATAAAAAGTTATACAGGAGTGATTTTATTTCGAAAAAGCATTGCGAAAATCTCTTCAAGAAACCACAACATCTAAAGCTGATAGCTTTAATGAAACACATTTTCTGAATACGTCATGAAATAAAATTCCTTGTCAAATGTCCCAATTCTTTGTGATTTTTACCGCGAGTAGTTGGTGTTCATGGATATGGAACTGCGGAATACTGGAAATGGTTCACACTGCAGCAGTATCGTCTATGTTAAGAAATTATCAAAGGCTTCCGAACTAAATTTGCGCTGGGAGAGGCTTGGTGCCAAATGGCGAGGAACCTATTGACAATGCAGGAAATCCTGGTCCCCTCTACAATGACACATGTGGTCATCATCTGAGAGGGTTTTAGCACAGCTGGTATTTCAGAACTCCAAAAGAAACATTCACTCGATTAGTAGAAAAGGCGATTCGACTTCTACACCATCAACAGAGGTCAATTATTTTTTCATTCCTACTTTCGTTTCTGATTTCGGTTCTAATGTCGTCTCTGAATAATCAACTAGCGGAATGACCGAGCGAAGGATTCGTCGCAGAAAGATACTTTCCTCGGATCTACATTGGTGGCGAATACCTAGACACGCTCTTGCAATGTTAAGTCAGGGCTTCAGAGACGACCAAGCTGCACAACCAGTAAGAGGCCGGCTTCGACACCCCGCACAGTGGGTGATTCCGTCCATGGCGTCAAGCGGTGAGACGACTGGTGAGAGGTCACAAAATCTCGACTTACGCAAGACGTCATTGGAACCACAGCTAACGAACACACGTACGACACGTCATGGAGATTGTCTCCTTTTCTGAATGTAGAATGCTGGAACACTCTCCACTCACGCCGATCTTCACGCTCTTCTTGAGGCCGCAGATAGGATTAAATTTCATGTGGACGCCCCATATGAAATAAATAGAAAGAAGACCAACATATACCGCTTAAACAACGAGACCCTTGTCATCAGTGGAGAAAAGGTCCTGTCACGAAATGTCAGTGGCGTAGGCTTTGTCGTCCACCCGTCCATTGTGCATCTCGTCGACTCATACGAGAACCCTTCTCCTTGCAAAACCGCTCTCCTTGTTTAGTCGAAACGTTATTAGAATATCATGATCATCAACTGTTACTCACCGACCGATACAGCTGATAAGTAGGAATTAGATGCGCTGTACTATCAGTTAGAGAAAGTTGTCCGCAGTGATAAAGCATATTACAAAATTTGTTGTCGGAAACATCAAGGCCAGAATAGGAAAGGCCAACTAAAACGATTACAAGAACGAAAATTTTGGAATAGGAGAAAAAAATAAGAATGGAAACCGTCACGCAAGGCTCCTGTCTGCAGCTTTCCAGAAAAAAGAATGTCGCTGCTGGATATGAGAGTCTCCTAACGGCATGACTCATGCGGTGATCGACTACATTACGAAAAACAGAACATGGCGCTTACTTTACACGACGGTACTCCTGCCATTTTATACTGGCCCAGATCACCGGGGAGTAACGCGTTCACCACCACACCATGCAGGTCCTTCGTTTCGCTTGTCTCTCAGCTATTTCTATCGATCTTTTTGCCGCAGCAATCACCCGTCAGCGGGATTGATCGATCAGCGGGATCGGCAAAAAGATCGATAGAAATAGCTGAGAGACAAGCGAAACGAAGGACCCGCATGGTGTGGTGGTGAACGCGTTACTCCCCGGAAAGGACGATAGCGCGTTCGTTCCCCACCATAGACACCTGCCATCCAAAGTTTTGCGAATATCTCAGCAACGTTGTGGTTGTATTTCGCTTAGTACCCTGCCGCGAAATTATAGTAGGCAGAAAATAAAAAGGTATAACATTGTGGTTTTACAAAGGTTTAAACGGTTTTACACACAACATCTTTTATGAGCCAAACAACCGATGTTTGACCGGAAATCGATACTTTTTTACCGGTAATTCGATTAACCCTCGTATAACATACAGCTTTATTATGACATTGAAACTCTCCGTTAGGTGTAAAATCACGAAAATTCGAACTATTATGTAATACAACTAAGATGATGCTAAGATACTGGCAAAGCTCCGCA
>UYYA01000477.1:0-54297 GCA_900624975.1 Angiostrongylus costaricensis
GATTTGTTGGGTAAACTTGGAGAACTGTAAAAGAATTTGACGTCAAAGACTATTCGCTTAGTCAGACAGCACTTATTCAGGTAGTAGAAAACATACATACTTGCATACTTCGATACTTGGACGATACGTCTTAACGACTCGTGTGGAACATGGTCCTTTCTGTAGCACCTTTCTTCCATTTAAATCCGTTTTTCCAGAAGAAGATGTAGATACAATCCACATGAGTCGTGCCGTTAAAAGACTCTAATGTCTAGTTGTAGCTTTCTGCATCTGGAAAAGCGGATTTAAATAGAAGAAAGGTTTTACAGAAAAAAGTCCTGCGAGGCGGTTTCATCCTCATTTAATTCTCCTAATGCAAAATTTCGATCCTTTATTTGTTTTTCGTGCCCTTTCCTTTTCTAGCGCTGAAGCTTTCAGCAACAGACTTGTAATACGTCTTATCACAGCGGATAAGTTCCTCCAACAGACATTAGAATGCATCTTAGCCGTCTTCATTAGCTGCATTGACCGATGAGTAGCAATTGATGACTATGGTCTTCCTATGATGCCCGGTTGAAGACGGGAGATGGCCAAGCGAGAAGGATGGTCTAGCACGAATCGACGAGATTGAGAATAGACGGTTGAGCGACACTACCTATGTCACAGACATTTCGTCAAATAACTAGTATGCGGCTTCTCGAGGCCAGGCTATTGCTGACGCAGTAATTTGATCCTCCCTGGAGTCACAACAAAACCTCGTAAGGTGCTTTCAGGCCTTTACCACTATGTGGATCCAAAGGAATTACTATTTCGGCAACGGTTCGTTTTCTCGGTCTTCTTACTAGTTGATTGGGAGACGATGTTAAACCCGAAATCAAAAGCGGAAGTAGGAATGGAGAATGAATGACCGCTCTGGGACGCTGTAGAAACTACAGTTTTCCGAAATTAACGATAATATTGCCTTATATTTTCGTGAATCAAACACGAGGTGTTACTTTATTCTTCATCTACCTAAGTCACAAGTTACAATACTACTGCAGCTATTCTTTGAAGAAATTAGTCCAAATACCAGAATCCAGGAAAACGTTCCAACTGTTTACCCACCTCATCGCGAACTGGAAGGTGTTCCTGGGTGTTGGGCTGTGATATGCAGCTGGGCGATTCATCTCCCTGGCAGGATCTCCGAAGCTGAGAAGGAATCCGCCGTTTCCATCAGGATGCTTAGCAAAGAATAAACAAATACCGGGATTGGTCACCATTCTAGTACCAATCTAGTCGCATGGTGGCAAATCTTCCTCTGATTCACAACGGCGGCGGACGATTGCCTCTGCTGGTGAAGACCTGAGACAGACTTTGGCCTGGCTGACTTTGAGGCTCCAGGGAACCACAATAGCTAAACGAACAAAACTGCGAAAAAGTGGAGATGATGCTGGGCCGCACAAACAGTGAGGGGGGACCGTCCAAGTACCCAAGTAAGTATGCCGGACAAATAAAAACGCTGATCTGATGCAACACCGAGTTTGTACAGACCAGATAAGCATTCAACCTCAAGTATGGCTGTTCCAAATAGTGTCGAAAACAGTGTGGGCTCAAGGGTTTAATCAAGGCCAACGCTGTTTCCTTATCTTTTGCCATTATTCCAAGGTGCTGTTAGCACGTGAGGCGCTGTGGTTAAAGATGTCCTGCAATACTCGTGGTCACTGGTTCGACTCCGCACAGGGGCTGGGGCTCACCAACCCTTCCATCTCTCTCGGCCTGGCAAATTGGCGCCACAGTGCTGTTGCAAGGATGGTAGCGCTGCCTTGACACATCAGTACACCACATCAAGTAATGGCATGGACCAGATGTTCATTCAATCCACCTAATGCCTCCGGAATTGATAAACGGCGAGGAATTTGACGTTTTACTGTTGCAATTGTCACGAAAACACCGGAATATGGTTTAAACAATAACTTCAGCAGGAATTGCCCAGATTCAAATTTTGCCTAGCTCTTAGCTATTGCGGTTCGAATTCACGTACACGACCTTATTGTGATGGGTTAAAAGTAGTTGGTTGCAAAAGCTGCATATCATTTCATTCTTCCGGGGTGCTGATGATATCATTATCAATGGCTGAAGAATATTCCTCAATAACCTCCTACTAACATACCAAGACTAGAAAAGAGCAGATCACAGGCAAATGGACATTGCATAGCCGAAATTAGTGCAGCTCCCAGAAAAGGTTTCGTTTAACTAGCAGCCCGTTGTTCGGACAAGTTTTAGTTTCCTGAAAATTTCGGGTTATTCGTGAAGATGGCACTCCCAAAGTGTCGCCTGAGACAGTCTTCGGCTTTTAAGTATTGGAGATTGATGCCTTGCGACTTCCCTAGGATGCAAGAATTCAAGTTCTTGATTTGGACGACCATGATAAAGTTGGACTTTCGTTGTTTGTTTTCTAAGTATCCTAATAAAAGACAAAAAACAAATTAAAGAAGGATCAACCATTAAAGAGTAAATAATTCAAGATGCGGAACGGATAAAGATAAATCGTTGGTGCGATTCCTCGCCGAAGCCGGGGAAAACCCTTTGTGTCGGAGATTGCAACTGAAGGACCATCTTCCAGCTGAGATTTGAAGAGAGTTGAGCAGCTTAACGAAATGTGTTAGTTAGTCAGCTAGTCAGTTAAAGCAAGGTGGTCTTGTGAAATCCTCTCTAGATATCGGCTTGTGCACCACGGACCACTGACGTGTCGGTTTAGTCGTAAAAAAGCGATTAAACTACATGTTGTGCTGCTGGAAAACATGCTGGTTTTCCTCACAAAACACGGCAATGGCAAGTTGCAGTTAAAGGTATTACTGTAAATATTGACGATTTGTCGTAGTATATTAAGAGTAGTGTAGAAAAGGATCCGCTATATTTTTCATAGGCTTTGGAAACCTCAAAAAAGACGAAACGGTTTACGATTATGCCGTTGACTTCTGTAATGGTCAAGGAGAATGCGGATGATAAGTGCGCCCTCTTTCTTATCCTCGACACGAAAGACGGTGCCGAAATTTACGACCTCGTCGCCGTCACAGCAACTGAAGTTAAAACGTAGGTGGCTATGTGGTTGCATACAAAAATTTAGAAGTTTGCTGCTTTCTTTGATACGTGATAACTAGTTAGTTGAAACGAATGGTGCACAAGGAAAAATAGCTTGGCGTGAAATGACAACTCAAGAGATTAGAGGTTGTTTCGGGTAGTGGCATTTCTCTCGTCCGGTTGTGTGAAAACAAACATGCAACACTATGAAAAGCTAGAGATCATTTTTTATAAGGTGAAGAATAGTCTTCATCGTTGTGTAGTGTTTTCTTCCCATCTGGCTTAAGCTGATATCCAATCAAGTCGACCATGAGAAAAACCATCAGACTCAAGGAGCTCAGTGAGTCATTTCGTTTCGAAATCAAAATGCTTTTGAACGTTGTGTAACTCTATCAGGAAAGAAAACTCGCAACATACGAATGATATTATTATAGCAAAATTACGATTTTGAATCCTTGCTGAACAATTTTCTTATGGGTCAAATTATGGTGTTGTGTAGTAATTAGCTGAGTAATCGATAAAGTGGTTCTCTCCACAAATTCTCTAAATGTAGAGCGTTTTCATTGCTTTAGCTGCTATTATTGGCATGATGGCGATATTCTTTAGGATATGCAATTTCGAAGGCGGCAGAAGTTGATCTCTGGATTGGAAAAGTTTAGCAAAGGTATTACTGAGATTTTCTTTGATGAAGACTAAATTAGACGTAAAAGAGTTGCCTTAAGTTTATATGCTCACTAGAGCATCCAACAGTATTCGAACATCCACAGCCCGCCCCTACACACTCACCTGTATCACTTGTCGTCCTGTTGACCGTCGAGTGACTCCAGTGGGCTTCTAGTCCATAAACAGCTCATTTGCTCCCGCTCAACTCTGAAGCTAAGTCGTTTGTAATTTTAATTTCCCGACTTGGCTTGACATAACTAAAGCAATCGGAGTTATTCATTCATTTTTAATGATGGTGAGGTAATTGCAAAACTCCAGACCGCAGGTGTCTGCGGTGGGGAACGAACGCGCTATTGTGCAACGCGTTCACCACCACACCGTGCGGGTCCTCCGTTTCGCCTGTCTCTCAGCTAGTTCTATCGATCTTTTGCCATCAGCGATCACCCACCAGCGGAATTCCATTCGAAGGACCTGCATAATGTGGTGGTGAATGCGTTACTCCCCGGCTCCACGGAAAGGACAATAGCGCGTTCGTTTCCCCCGCAGACACCTGCGGTCCGGAGTTTTGCAAACATCTCTGCATCATTGAAGTTGTATCTCACAATATATATCCTTAATTATCCTGCCATCAAAAAGAGTAGCCAGTGAATAATAAGTTAAAATTGTGATATTCATTCCGTTCGGCAAGAATATAGCATACATTACCAATCTGTTCCTCATGAGCATCGTTTTTGTGGGATTTAGTTGAAGACCAATTTTCCACAGGCTTTATCAAAGTCGTTCACTACGCATTCAAACATTCGTTCCTCTTGGCTAATGTCTGATGTTATAAGAACGATGTCATCAGCAAAGCGAACATTGTGTAATCGACTGCCATCGATTTTTCCTAACCCTTCTTTTGACGTCAATGTTAATACTGCTGTAGAATGGTGACATATTGCCTGTGAAATTTTTATGCAACTCACGAAGAACCTTCATATATACAGTTACTATCATAGCAGAGCGATATATCTTTTGGAGGTCACCACATCTTCGCAGGATACTTGCTGTTGAATAGAGGCAGATTGACAACGAATCTGTACCTGGCGTTAAATGTATGATCCCGCAACAGAAAACACAAGTAGCTTTCGAAGGTCTGGATTGTGTAAATCAGCTTAATGTTGATTAAACCATCTATTTTTCAGAAGAAATCGATGAAGTGTCCTGTGGATACGAAGATGGAACGCGAAGTTTTGTTATCAAACCTCTTCAATGCCGTAGAGGATGATGATTTGTGAACTTTGATGACGTGAAATTCAAAGTGCGATGAACTTACGAAAACATTCCAAAGCAACTGTCTCACCATGTGTGGGAACTTATCTTAAGAATTAACAATATATTGTACTTGATGAAATTTAGCCTATCTTGTGTTTACCGTTCAGGAAACAATCATTTAGATTGGCAAATTGAGGCGAATTTGTGGAACACACAGAAATAAAACTGCTCAGCTTTTCGCCTCTAGGAAAACTTCATTTGGTTTCAAATTAATCGATTTTGAACATAGAAGATCCTTTAGAATTAGGTGCTCCATAAAGATTTCCAATTTGCTTTCAAAATGAGGAGAGTACTTATTCGACATTGTCATTCTACTATAGTCCTAAATGGCATTCGATCCCTCCATGTAAAGGTCAGTCACAAGCACAGCAAACGGCCTTGCAACAGCATGAGAGCAGAATTTAAGCTGTATAAAAATAGTGACATTTGTATATCACTAGTGTATATCCACATTCCAAGAACTATGCACCCAGTCTTCAAACAAACCGAGAAAAATCCCGTGAATCGTTTCGTTCCTTTAACAACTTTTGAATAACGATATCTTAGAGGTTACTTCACCCGCTTGCCGGAGAAACACCAATTCCAGAGATCCGCTGAGTATCACGTCAAAACCCTTTTCGATTATAGGAAATGTGTAAGCTTCCTTATGCCATAAAACACTAACTTATCCAGTACGATATTAACGACCCAATATCATCTGTATCACCATATTCCCGCTAATCGTTGAGTGACTCGAGCCGGCGCCAGTAAATCTTCCATTTTTCCCTGTCGCATGCAAGAGTAGCCCAGTGGGTTCTGCTCGCTCTAGGGACTTGTCAAGCATCACATCTTTCTTCTACGCTCTTGGTGAAGAACTCTGACCACCGCTTGGTGGTCTTTCTGCAGTACGTTTGACATCCCGAGGAATCCAGTCACTAACGGCTCTGGTCCACCTGTTGTCATTCATAGGCGTTACGTGTCCGGCCCACCTTATCTTCGACTGTTTGGCGTGCAAAACGCCATCTTTGTCTTTTGATCGTTGATACAGGTCTGAGCTTCGGATCCTTTCCCTTACTTGCGTGACACGGGATACTCCTACCATCGTCCTTTCGACTGCGCGTCCGATAACGCTGAGTGATCATTCATCCTGCTTACGCAATGACCAGGTTTCTGACGCTTACGTCAACGCAGGAAGTACCGTTAAGCCGAAAAGGTGGGCACGGAGTCGGGTGTTCTTTGTTCTCCTCACTGCATCCTCGATGATCTTGAAAGCTCCCAAGCCGCTCGTTTCCTTTTTCTCAGCTCTAGAGCTAAGTCGTCCATCATATTGATTTCCCGACTTAGACATAACTGGAGCATTCGGAGATATTCATTCCGTTGAGCGTGAATGGGGCATACGAAACCAATCGGTTCCTCATGAACATCGTTTTTGTGAGATTTAGTTGAAGACCAATCCTTCCACAAGCTTTATCAAAGTTGTCAAGCATACGTTCCACTCGGCTAATGTTTGGTGTTATAAGGACGATGTCATCAGCAAAGCAGAGATGGTGTAACTGTCTGCCGACCATCGATTTCCACTCCCATATTATCACCTCCCAATGTTCGCATGACGTTTTAGACGTAGGGTGACGGTAAATAATTTTGGCGAGACGGTATCGCCTTGCCTAACACCTCTTTTGACGCCAATGTTAATATCGTTGTAGAATGGTGATGTCTTCGTCGTGAAATTTTTCTACAGCTCACGAAGAATCTTTATATACTGAGTAGGGACTCCCTGACTATCAAGGGCTTCCAAGACTGCTTCTATATCAAATGAATTAAAGGCCTTCTGTAAAACGATGAAAGTGAGACAGAGCGCTCTTTTGTACTCTCGCGGTAGTTCAGTGAGCCTTATCATGGTGTGGATATGGACTATCGTACTGCATTTTCGAAACCCTGCTGGCTCACATGGCTATCCTTCGTCTAGTGTTCTGTCAATCCTGTTTAGGATGACTTGAATGAAAAGTTTGTAGACGACAGACAGCAAGCAGATTGGGCGATAGTTCCCGATATTGTGTAGGTCACCGTTCTTGAACAATAACACGGTCTTGCTGGTGTTCCACTGAGTAGGAACCTTCCATTCAGACAGGTAACATGTGAAGGGCCGAACCAGTGTGTTTACGTCGACTGGCGGAAGGTTCTTCAAGTGTTTTGGCCTTATCCTGTCCGGACCTAGTGCTGTTCGATTTTTCACCGACGAAATTCCATGTCGGATTTCGGAAGAGAGAGCCGGTGGTACGGCATAACCATACCCCTTTATTTCATATGACGGTAAGCGGACGTGGCTATCGAAGAGATCTGAGTAGTATTCGTGAATGGCTTTCTCCATTGCCTTTCTCGACGCTGCAACTGTTCCGTCTGCGCGTCGGAGTGCAATCATTTTGGTCCTGTAATTGGCAAAGCTTCGGTGGGCTTTGCAAATGCTTGTCCCAGCCTTTGTAGCTTCGACCATTACTGTTGCTCTTCTTTTTTTAAGATCTTCTTTTATCGCCTTTCTGCGTTGTTTTGCAAGGTCAGACGTTAGTTCGCGGTTGCCTGCAACTCGTGCTATTCCACGTTGGCGGATCAGCTCGAGTGTTTCTGAAGAGAGACGTGTCTTGGTGACTTTCGAACTCTCAGCTTTCATAGCGCTAACGTGAAGATATTGCATGACCCGATCGTATTCTTCGTCAATGTCGTCGACAACAGCGTCTTCCCAACAGCCGACTAATGAATTGAATAAATCCCAGTTTGATGTCAGCGCGTAAACGACGTACATTGTCAAAGCCGATATTGATCCACATCTTTTTAATCGTAAACATCCCATTCGGGTTGTAAGTTGTTCGAATGAATCGATGTTCATGGGCAAACTCGTGTTGATGAGAACGCCGACGCCGTTAACTCCTCTATTGTCGCATTCCGAGGAACAGCTCTTCGCCGGTGCCATAGACGGCGTTGAAAGGCTGGCGTCTTCTCGTCTCGGCCAGGCCGATGACGTCGTACTTTATCCTTCTTGCTTGCATGTACAAGTCTTCTATCGAGGATTTGGATGCAAGTGTACGTGCATTGGGGTCACAGATCGTCACCATAGTTCTTTGAAATCCAGGCAGCTTCCATTGGCCTTGAGATTTTAGCAGACTCTCCGTACTCGTCTTACCCAACGCTACGAAATTGAGGGCTCTTTCGATGTCAGGCGAAATGAGCTATGACCCAGTACCACAACAAATATCCAGGAGAAAATTTAACAGAAATTACCTTGACTTGAAATTCTTAACAGAACTAGAATTCAATTACAAATTCAACGGCGAACTATTTAAGCTGTTGAATGTGGCGATTATCGCTAAAACAGGAAATCTTAGTTAAAGATTTATTACGGGGAAAAGAAAACGAAATGAAACAAAGCTGTTGACGCTGCTCTATTTAATGGTCTAAAAGTCAAAGACATCTTTACTTAAAAACTGCCATTTTGATAACCAGAACTGAGCGCTAGGTGGCTTTAATCTTAGCAGTCTAAAGAATCGGAACTAAAAGGTTATGACAGCATGGAAGTCTAATCACAAAACGATTATCAAAGTTTGTAATAAAATTTTAATTACAGAACATAGAAATTCGAAGCTTGACATTTTACAAGCTGTAGGCATAAGATATACCCATTGAAAGCATGACATTCAAGGACTAATAAATGAACAAATGGAGAGAGCAACTCACAACTATCAAATCAGTTATTCTCACAAGAAAATAATCATTGAGAAGAAATAATGCGTTAGTAATCTATGAGAAACAGAACAAATTGAGTATATCAAGCTAGAGCACCCAAAACATCTCGAATTTGTAAACAATACAGTAGGCGAAAATAACGCAAAAGTGGTGAAAGGAAAAAATCGCCTATGAAAGGTACCGGTCATGTAATAGGTAGGTTACACTCAATGCATAGATTACACATGCTCACAAATCTGACAGACGGACTACAGACCTATAGAATTTCTTTGCTCTTACATCGCATGCTATGCTTATTTCAGAACGGACAACGATCAGCATAACAATACACATAGTCAGCAACAAAAGAAAAACAATGTGTCTTAGAAGAAACGAATATGAATTATATGATTCAACCCGGAAAAAACTGACTTCACGTCGAATTAAACAAAATGCAACTAGGACGCATAAAAAAATTATTAGCCTCAAAAATCATACAGAGATAGGATTAAACCACATCACAAACAAAAAATGCAAAACATTAAAAATGTGAAAATAAAATATAAATACGTGAAAACCCAAAGAATATGGTTGTAAAGAGCCGAATGAATACACTCAAACTCGCTTGCGATAACGATTTCGGCATAATTCTAACTTATAAATAGTCTTTCAGACTTGATATCCACCACATTTTCTCAAGTTCGGAAATAGGTGAAAACCCATTTCAAGCTATTGAGATAGGTTCCGTTTGAGGGATTGCCTTCAATCTTTTATCTTTCTGCATGAACAACAAGCACGGATGGAAGAAAATCTCTATGAAAGGCGATTTTTGATATGTCGTACATCAAGAAGAATTACCTGAAATAGTCACCATTATTCTGCGGTTATCCAAAAAATAAGTTCTGGAGCACTCGAATTTCGAACGACAAGCTCTAACACATTGCATAAACACGTCTCTAAGAACTTAAAACATTCACATTTCAGAGAATATCATGGCGAAATAAAGCGACTACATGCGTGTATTTAATGATCGGCTAGTTTTTAGAACCAACTCGTTTTTTATTTGAATATTTCATGAAAAAAGTAACTATTAAATAAAGCAGAGCTGGGCACTCAATACTGTTCTCATGCGAAAAAAAGAACCCTGTAAACATCCTAGAGTTATAGAAATGGCTTTACATTACCATCTAAAAGTATGAATCGCTACTAAGAGCCATATTTCATTACATTTCATCTGCTGAACACATTACTGTAAGAAAATGGAAGGACTTTGTAACTTATAATGAACGTATTTCGGTATTCCTTGCAAGCAACCGTCTCATACAAGAATGACCTTTGGTAGCAGCTGGAAATAAAAAACAAAATTCTGGTTTATCATTCAACTATGTCTCTCCTAGATAAATCATGACTCTTTATAATAAACCCCGACAATTTTCGGTAACTAGAGGTCTTACGAAGCTTATAAGTTGATAAACCTGTAAAAGAGACTTTGGTCTACCACCATATATAAAAATTTTGGGCATTCTCTAGCGTTGTTTTTACTTTAAATTGATCTAAGATTGAAACATTCCTATAAATCCAACTTCTTTCGTGTCAAACAAGAAAAATTGTACCTAGTGGGTGGAGGTAAAGGGGATAACTGGCTTCAATTATGTATGAATTTGAAGTAAAGATCCAACACATAGAAAAATTGGCAACATCATGAACTGGTGTTTTTTTTACTACGAAAATCACACCACATTGTTCTATTAATCATCATGAACATTCTAAAAGACCAGGAGGGTATATAAGGTTCCCCTCTGTAAAGTTATCGTAATCCTATACTTCCCTCACCACTTTACTCTTTTTGTTTTCTTTTGCTCTTTCTTACTAACTTCTATCTTAATACTATCTGCTTCCCTATTTCATACTATTCCACTGTTTATCGTTTTGAAATAATCCAGCTTGTGAAGAATTAAATATTGTGGCTTCCAGCCGTGCCCACCGACGACTACTTCAACTTTCGGCTCCACTGACTTCTCATCGAATGACAACGAAGAAATTGTGGACATGGAGGATCGATACACGTAACCGAGAGTCACTTACGAATTTTTTATGACTGAAATTTGAAGCTGGTTGTAAACGAAGCTAAGTAGTGGTCATTTATTAACGTAACAGAATCAGAACGGGGTAATGGTGACGGAATGGAACGACAAAAAGGACATTATTATGCTATCCACAGTTAACGACGCGTCTCTTCGCTCCAACTCATCAAACCTGGAGCTGATTAAAAGGTAGAACCACAGCAAAGTTCTCGTGGAAACAGCTGATCAAATGGTGGCAAACTGCCTATTTGTTGGAAGGACTAGCAAGTGGTATGTATACCGCTGTCACTTCATGGTTTAGACACATAATTTCTCACCCAAACTTTGTGTACGTAAAGCTCTTCCTCCATTTTATCACTCAGCCGCGCCTGGTGAACGCATAGAGGATATATGATAAGCGCGTACAGTAAACTTTTCACTTGGACATCTTCAAAAGAGACACCTACATGTGTTATGATGGACGCTGGAAACTTCGACATCATCGGCCACTCATTTTGTTAAAGAAAGCGGTACCAGAGGTTGGAAGAAATGTACATGATATGTGGGTTGTTGACAGTCTGTTATAAAGATCCATGATTGCAAATACGCTGCTGCACGGGCGGGAAAGTTAGCAGTAGGTGTAACCCTTATGGAGAACACGATTACTTAGAATGTTTCAGTAGACGTAATGCTATGTATATACAACTGACACAACCTTCTATGTGAATGTTATTTACTGTAGCCAAGAAGTATGTTTTAGCTCAAAATTGTAACTGATTTCGGGTACCTAAGAACGATATCTAAGCGATCTCTTTCGATTTTGAATGGAGGCAAGAACTGCAAGATTTTATTGTTATTATTGTTCTCAACATGAGTTATTACTCTTAGGTTATATGATGTAGAATATGCATGTATACTTAAATATACACAGATTTATTTATTTAACGCACATATGTATGTATATATTGTAAGCTGGAAATTGTATGTTCTAAAATAAACGTGCGACAAAAGATAGTTAGGTGACTGTTTCGAAAGATAAACTGATTGTGCCACACTGATGAATGCATCGATTCCCTATGAAGAACCTTCTTCAATGATTTTGTTATAAATGTATCCTAGATATCCTATCCTAGGACGCGTGTAGAGCAGTGGTCGGAGGCCCCTGCAACACACACGTGGAATCGATTCTTCACCCATGGCCCACCAAGCCATCCATCCCTCCGGGGTCGGCAAACTGGTAGCAGACTTGTCTGGGAGGATAGCACCACTGGCTTGATACATTGGTGGGGCACCGCGAGTCATTGAAAAGTCTGGATATGCATCCAATCATCTCTAAACGATGATTAATGAAGTCGAATGCATAGCGCACCTCTCGAGGATTGATCAACGCTGAGAGCTTTATCCTTTATCATTTTGTCCCAGAGAAAAGTTCTCCCTAATTGAATCCTACTATTCAATCTGAGGCACTTTTACGTCTCTTCACTAGCCATGCTGTAATGCTGCACACTCACTTCAATAGCAATGGCTTTCTCGCTGCAAAATGGTGTCGTCCAAACAGGTTTTCTTGTAAAATGTTAAATGTAGAGAACATCTTTTCTTGAGCAACTCTTAATATTGGATCTATGTTTGACACCCTCTATAGCGTGACAAAAAAGCATCTATGAACAACAGAAGAAGGGTGGCACGACACAGTTTCACGCTGTCGCGTATGTGTTGGGAGTAAGCCACACTCAGAGATATTTGAATGCAAGCAGATGACCATAATAGCCAAGCGCAATTTCTTGTGCAACTTTCACCAATTACTATATTATCAGATGTTTATAAATTAAAACTGCCACAAGAATTACACATACCGTCCCATCACTGGCGCTTGCAGCAACCTTCTCCCCGCGACAGTTCCAGCTTACTTCAAAGATACCGCCTTTACGTTTCTCACCAACGTAGCTTTGTAGCAATTTTCCAGTCTAAAATAGTAATCCACTCATGGAAACTAAACTATTAAGACAATGGCTGGAGATTTTCTAAAACTAAAAAGACAAATTACAACTGCTGTATTTTATCTACCACGCCTTAGACGGCTTTTTATTCATACCTGTATATCCCATATGAATACAGAACGGTCGAAACATCCAGACGCCACATAACGCCCATCAGGTGAGAAAGACACCGAATATACGGGGTCATTGTGACGAGAAAGAGTACGGACGAGCTCACCTCGACGCACATCCCAAAGGCGAACTGTATGGTCAAAAGATGCACTGAAAACAGTGGACTTGATATTTGATATTTGAACTGCCCGTCCTCAGTGGTTGTGCAGACCCTAGCATAATCACCATTTCTCGGGGATTTGCTGGTTAAGCATTGTGGTTCTATGGGATCCCGAGGTTTGGCCAAAGTCTACTCCAGGTCTTCACCACCACAGGCAGTCGCGGCCCTTGCGGATCAGAGGTAGATTTGCCACCGCCACCATGCGACTTTGATACCAGGAAAGTGGCGGTTCCTGGTATTGGTTTACTCTTAGCTAGGCTTCCTGATAAAAACGCCGGATACCTTCTCAGCTTGGGAGACCCTGCCAGAGGATGAATCCCTCGCTGTACATCGCAGTTCGACATCCAGGAGCACTTCCCAGCCACGATGTGGCGGTAAGCCGTTGGGAGGAACAGTGGACTAGTAACATTTTAATTCGAAAAGTAGTATATATGTAAACTTTTCCTTAACCGACCCGTTTTTCACATCTACTGTACAGATTCCAGCATTACTGACATTTGATTCCATTCCTATACTTAACAAAACCAGTTTTCATCGTAGCCAGTCACCATGTGTAAACTAGACTGAATGACTATGAGTGCTATAATACTGCAACATTGCCTACACAGAACGCTAACCTAGCCAGCATATGTCCAAGTGGACTCCAACGGATCGTGTAAATTTCCTTTTCATGAGCTTTCCAGTCATAAACGGGTTGATCTTCCTGCAGTGACCATATCTGGAAGGAACTTTTTTAAATGATAAAAATCTAAGGTTCGTATGGTAGGGTAGTTGAAGGGCTAATTCAAAAGACTGTGATATAGCGGTTCGTAAACTTTTTACGTTAAAATTTCCATACGTTGGAGTATAAAAATTATCCAGTCAACGAAATTCGATATAATGAAAAAAAAACTATAGTTTTACGAAACGAGAGACAGATAACTCAACGGAACCGGTTTTCATCATAGACAGTCACCTAGCGCATATTTTTGAGGAACTTTTAACCGAAAAAAAGCACGCCAGAAATCGAATCTTTAGTCTCTTAGAAGACAGGAGAACATGATATTCCAAAAAATTCAAGATAGTACGATCACCTCACTCCAACAGAAATTTCATAACTATTAACAGAAGTCCTGAAAGTGTAGTTTGGAAGCATCGATGTGAAGCTCCAATACTTTCGCAAAACTGGACTCATTCGATATATGACAAATACTGCATCTAGTGGAAACCCACATGAACCACATTTACTAGGAACATTACAGTTGATAGATCGAAACAGACGTAATGGGCAATTTTTCATTCTACTGAATATATATCATGCCGCAGCTAACCTGGGTTTTCGAACCGATGCAAGCATGTGCGCATTGCGCTGCTGTCTTGCTTCATTCAATTTTAGTACACGACACCCATATGAATGAACAACGAAAATAATACTTATCAAAAACTGACATCGTTTAGAGTTTAAGAGTTATTCCGAGTAAAATGTATGTTGAACCACTAGATCAATATTTCGGAAGGCATAACTGATTAGATCTTCAAGATATAAAAATCTTTCCCGTTCAAAGATTTACTTGATTACTGTGATGTAAGAACAAAACCGATTTCATTCATTACCAACATATAAGGGAAATTTAACAAAATTCCGGTGATAAAATATAATGTTAGGTGAAGTTACCAATTTCTATCACAAAGCACGTGATCGTACACTTCAAAAGGAGCCCACCCTCAAGCTGTATCTAAAAGGCATCATATCATTTTCAAATTTTTCTGGGGATTTTAGAACAACATGTTACATTTTCACACACTTTCAAAGACATGTCGTCAGAGCATGAGGCAAGTCTATTCGAGTGTTGATCATACTTTATTGCGTTCACCTCGTTTCGATGACCCTAAATGAAATCGGATACATCGAAGTGACTTTAGTAAGTATCAAGAATGACAAACTCACGAGATATGTCCGTATAGGCTTGTCACAACCCAGGCGACTAACGTGTATAGACTTATCTGTAGAACAAGATGCAAACGTGTCATTGGTGATCCAATCAACATCGAGCGCCGAAGCCGAATGAAAATGGAACTGTTGTACTTGTTGCCCTATAAATTATTCACCTAATCCACTACTAGGATTACGCAAAAATATGGCCACTTTTGTTATTACGAATTATATAAATAGATATTACGTCAAAACTTTGTTGCTCACACTGCCTCTGTATACCTGCTAAACCATCATTTCCTTCTCAACTATTTGTTGTGTATTACTTCTTGAACAGCTTCATACTTTTTTTCAACTTTCATTCTAAAACGAAAGTAGGCTATCTGGAATGGAATGGTCATCAAGCAACAAATTCGCAGAAATTCGCGCGACGATTCCAAATCCATTATATGGAGATACGAGTGTTAATCAAGTTGATGACTACGACAATTTGAAGCCGATGATTGAAGCTGACCCTTTAAAAAAAAGACGAAGGATTGCGGAAGAAATCAGTTTTTATATTTCAAATGCTCTTTGTTTGGAAGGCATTGGAAGAGGACGAAAGTGGGTGATGCATGAAATGAACGAATGGCTCCGTGACCGTCGTAACGAAAGCCTCTCCGCGCTTCATTTAAACGAAAAAACAACTCGTTTCTGGATCGTCCTACGAAGTGGAATGAAAAGTGGTTACGAAACGGCAACTGACGATGTTCAGCTTAACGACTGGACAGGACGACCGAAGCTCTTAATTACCCTATGGACGCCAATTGACACCTTTTCGATAAACGGAATCGTATTTACTTGATACTTGAATTGCCCGTTCTCAGTGGTTGTGCAAACCACAGCATAATCTCTATTTTTTCGGAAATTTGCTGGTTAAGCCATTGTGGTTCTCTGGAGTCCCGGAGTCAGCCTGGCCAAAGTCTGCCGCAGGTCCTCACCACCACAGGCAATCGAAACCCTTGTGGATCAGGGGGAGATTTGCAACCATGCGACTTCGATACCAGGACGGTGATGGATCCTAGTATTTGTTTACTCTTAGCTAAATTTCCTGATGGAAACGCCGGACTCCTTATTAGCCTGGGAGATCCTGCCATGGGATGAATCCCCTGCTGTACATCGCAGTCCGACACCTAGGAACACCTCCTAGTCACGATGAGGCGGTAAACTGTTGAGAGCAAATAGAATCGTACTACAACATCTTAACCTATACAAAACGATCATAACAAAGAAGCATTAGTCGATGAAATGAGTTAGAAGTTAAACATATACACCAAAACTGCCTCATCATTCAGTATATTCACGGGATCTCTCGTCAATGAACTGCCAGTTTTCTTCGTACCTCGACAACTTCTTGCTGAGAAAATAAACTATTACTGAAAATGCCTTCGAAGAGACCGCTGTTCTCCATAGCTCCAGAATTTTGGGCGACCGGAATAAGAACACTTCCACTTTGTTTACAAAAATGTTTAGATTATAATGGCTCTTATACTGATTAATAGAGCTCTGCTCGAACCAACTCACAGAGTTTCAAACTTATAGCATAATACTACTTATTATTTCTTCTTAAACATTTCTACAAAAAATAACAACTTCTAAGGTAGAAAACTGACCTTTCACAGCGTCCCATACTATCGTTGACTTGTCCACACCAGCAGAAAGAATGTAGTCACCCTTTGAATTCCACTTAAGTGCAAAAATTGGACCTTTGTGGGCTCCAAGTGTACAGCGGAGTCGTCCTGTAATAGTGCTTTTCCAGGCAATCAGGTTACGAAAAGAGTTAAGAATTTCTCGGTTATTTAATTTGTGGATAGAGCTGATCACAATGAGATAATTCCTACATTGTAAATCATTCCAACATTGTTTCACTTGAACACTAAACAAAATATTTGTATAACAAAAGCATAGAGCTCTCGGCGTTGGTCAATCCCTTTAGGGATGTGCCATGCATTTGAATTCATTAAGCATTGTTTGGAGGTGACTGAATGCATAAATGGCCTTTACAATGACTCGCGGTAGCCCACCGATGTATCGAGTCAGTGCCGCTATCCTCCCAGGCAAGCCTGGTACTGATTTGCCGACCTCGGAGGGAAGGAGGGCTTGGTAGGCCATGGACGAGTGGATCGATTCCACTTGTGTGTTGCAGGGCGCCTCCGACCACTGCGCCACACGCGCCCTTATAAAATACTTGCAAGCCTGATTAATTGTATGAACATACATGAAAGAAATGGTCTCAACGATACTCTCACCAGCTAGTTCATGAATACAGTGGAAGCATCTTCATATATCGTGGATATAAAACGGCAACGTCAAGAGTTCCTCATTCTCACTATTTAGTTCAAACGTTACTTAGGAAGGTATAAGAATAGATACAACCGCATAATGATCAATATTACCATGACAACGGTGTTATTTCCACGAAGCTGATTACTGCACCAAAAAACGTACCTTCAGCCGTCCAAATTCTCGCGAACCCATCGTAACAGCCGGTTGCAAGAAGGTCACCAGCAGAATCCCAATCAAGACTGGTTACATCCTAAATCATGAAATTAGTCAAGAACACTGAATTAACATTTCAAAGGCCAAGTTTCCTTTAAGCTCGGCATGACTAATAAATATGTATTCTTTTACTGATTATCAGCAAAAGGTTGAAAAAGAGAGGTTTATTCGGCTAACGCTTCGAGTATCCGTCTTCTTCAGCGCCGATGTTCCGTGTCGTTACTCCACAGCCGTTGTTCCACTCCATGTGGTGTCTTCGAAGTAATATCGAGTCGAATCTTCTTCAGTAGATTGTTCAGTGAATAACCGTTCTGTATAAAAAAAGTATGGTCACGTGAGGCGGCCTCATTCGAGTCGTGCTCCTCTGAAGAAGATTTGACTCGATACGACGATGAAAACGCCACAAAGAGATAAAGAGGATGAACGACGATAGATGATCAACTCGGATCATCAGCTCCAAGGAAAACGAAGACGTCCAAATGTCAGCCGAATAAGCCACTTTATCAACTTGGCGTTAGTCTATTAATGGAAGAATGCACATTGAATCAAAAAAAATTTGAAGTTCAGAGGGTTTTATATCTTATTTATTTTACATGACCCGTCATCAACACTGTTCGGACTTTGACACTTCTTACATTCGATTCATTTACCATCGTCCATAATGGTCTTTAACCATTTCCCGTCTTGTTTCTGCTGCTGCATGAGAATTTCATTTTATGAAAATCGCAAAATGCTGTTTAGATCGACTCTTTTTGCAATTTTTTAGTTTAGCAGGGCTAAGACGTCCTCATGAGAATTAGAGGAGAGAATTGGGAAGGGGGCGAAGTAGCATCTTTGTTTCCCGATCGGCCGCATCACTAACCACTGCGCTGCTACCTCTGCAGACACAGCAAACACGACAAAAAGTTCACTGGATAGAATAATGTACATAACGAATAATGGCAATCAAGCTACAAGCCTTATTCGAGGGTTGCTGTGCCTTTTCCGACTCGCCAGATGTGCAGTGCTTAAGTACTTTGGTCCGTGCCTCGAATTCCCTGGACGGTGTTACTGGATTTTCAGAACCAACTAAGTTCCAAATTCGAGCCGTCGAGTCACCAGACCTAAACTCAATAGTTAGGCATTTGGTGAAACACGAAAAGCTAAAATTATGACGCTAATACAACGTCCAACGCCTGCATACTGCTACGTTAACAAAAAATTAAAAACAAGGAAAATTGGAAATGAGGTTGGTAGTGCTCTCTTCAAATGATGAAATACCCAGAGTTCAAATTGTTTAACAATACCTATGTGAATACAACATGAATTAAAACTCACACTTGCTATTTACACGCATATGTATATACATATATATGTAAATATACAAAGAACAAATTCACAATGATGGACCGATTTTCTGCGACTACTAGCTTAACGAGTATTTGAATTTTCATCACACTTAAATGAATTGTTTACTCCAAATTTGCTTCTATCTAGTATAAATTTCAATCGTTTAAAAATCTGCAATACTGTGGAAAACGAGCATCTTGGAACCATAAACTGAGCTTAATAGATATCCACGACCTATGACAGCCTTCATTCCACTTTTGTTCCAAAGTCAAAATAAAATCGCACTACACAGAAATTTACAAACAGATGCCTACCTGAGATACATGGACTGAAACGATATCTTTAATTAGATAAAAAGCAACTCTCAAAAATAATATGCTACAAAAACTCACCCAGATGCCATAAGATCTTCGACTGGATTCCATGCACAAATGAACACTTCACTACTGTGACACTTTAAAAATCGTACTTTATCTTCTGGAAATTCGAGCACATCAGCATGCCGAACACCATTCGAATCACTACCAGCACTTGCACGGGGAATGGTAACGTCGGTTCTGCAACGAGGAAACAAAAACATTCTAAACAGGTAACGGAAATCCCATGTATAAAAGAAGGACAAGACACATAAGAAGAACGATAATACTAAAAAAGCCCTTGATTAAAATAAATTCACTTCAAATGAACTCACAAAGTAGAGGCTTGTTGAGCAGCTTGCTGCTTTTTCCCATGAACTCCTAAGGTGGTGCCATTATTTCGGGATGGAGATGTAACCTAGAAGAGCAGTTGACATTTAAAAGTGATATTCAGAAAAACGAGACTAAGCATTACAATAAAGAAAAAATACATACATATGCAAATGTCATTAAATAGCTAAATGAGTTGTTTTAGAAGAGAGAGAGAGAGACAGAGAGAGTTCCAAATGTAGCCAGGAAATTTTCAATTGAAGGTGTGTCCAATTTAGTGTGAAAAACTAACTTCACCTTACAGGAAAAGAAAGAACACTCATAAATGTTTAATTAGAGCAACATCACAAACCATTTAATACGGTGTATTAGTGAAATAAAAAGAATAATGTTGAAATATATGCATTATGAAACATTAAAACTCACCACTGGAGTAGTGGTTTCGCTATTCGAAACTGGCGCAGGCTGGGTAATACGGAACTTGCTTATCGGAGGTTCAGTCATTACTAGAATCAAATAAACATACAGACATAGAAACGACCCACAATGTACAAAAACTAGTAAATATGGTATCACCGAAACATTATAATACTTGCGAAAAAAGTTAATTATCTACTTAGGTCGACAGATCTAGAAAAAATTCACTTTAGTGGTAGATGCGATCGATGCACGGATGTTCCATTGAGCGATGCGCTATTCACTACTTTGTAGCGACAAATGCTTTGCATACTGCAATATTACGTAAACAATATTACTCATTCACTCGACTCCACCAACATATATGCGACGACGTACATGACCTCCATAGAAGTCATACGATGCGGAGATTATGGTCGCTATCGAACCTAGATTAACACTCAGACCATAAATAAAAAGGATAAAGCTCTCCGGGTTGATCAATCCCTAAGGGATGCGCCATTCATTCGACATCAATAAGCATCGCTAGAGGTGATTGAATGCATACCTGACCTCTACAGTAACTCGGATTGGCCTACCGTGTATCGAGCTACTACTCTCTCAGACAAGTTTGGTACCAATTTCGCGGCCCCGGAGGGATGCAAGGATTGGTGGGCCAGAGACGCGGGAATCGATTCCATGTGTACTGCAGTGCGCCTCCGACCGCTACAGCGCTCCGTGAAAAGGAGTGCCATTTAAAATCACAAAAAACCAAGTACCAAGCCCACGCACTTGATGGGGAAAAATGCTTCAGTGAGTGGTGTTGTTATTATGAGGAAATGGTCTACCATTCCGAATCCTTTTCGAAGCCCTGCTATCATTGTTCCTCACCCAGCCTGCTATAAATCCCGTCTAAGATGACTCGAGTAAAGGGTTTGTAGGCGACAGACAGCAAGCAAACTGGCCAATATTTACCAATATCGTAGAGGTCAAACATTTCGAACAATGACACATTTCTCCTGACTTTCCATTGAATAGGAACTCTGTATTTTGACATCCTCTTTCAGCTGTGTTAGGGCTTTCTTGACCTGCCTAGTGTATTTTGTGAGTAGCCGGTTTTTAATTAAGACTACTAGTCAGAGGGGCATGACGTCGGTTTTTGGAAAAGTGTTTGAAACGGAGAATTTAGCTGACCAGGATCCTTTTGGTGTGCCGATGCACCGAATTATATTGTAGTGATACGTAGGATCGATACACGGATGTTGTAGTGACCGATGCACCACTCACTACTTTGTATATATATATATATATATATGCTTTGCATAAGGACGTGAAGAATATTCCATCGTATCTGATACTGATGTGCATTCCTTTATCTAGGTTTCTGCAGTTCTCGCACAGATGTGTGTCTTAGACCGTAAACAAGAGTGAACAGATGCTGTTTACAGGGAGTGGGCCTACTTTCGGTGTTGTTGTTGTGATAAACGCTTTGAGTCACACTAGATAGGCATACATCGCTATCGGAAGGAATAGAGAATACAGTTACTACGAAGAATATTGTGTTCTATCAAAAGCCGCGTATTGATCGATTTGTCGACATTCACCAGTTAAATCCAAATGTAAAAGACAAGTCTAAAATCACTGAGTGGTCATGTATTCGAGAAGACAAAAAAAAAATCCTCACCTGCTTCAATCAAACCAAGTGTGTCCGTTTTTTCGTCGAATAACGGAGTATGATCGGGGTTCGCCATCGCACGAAATTCTGCTTCAGCGTAAAACAGACCACGCTAAAAATACAGGAAGTAGTAAATATGAATACTACATGCTCCGACTTTATTCATTCACCTGAACCATCATAACCAGGGCTCCTGAAGCGACCTCAGTGCAATCGATATCACTGTCCAGTAGATTTGACTCCATAGCAAAGACATATGCAGAATGCTCGAATCCTAAACAAGACCATAGAATAAAAAGATATGTAGAAACGATTCGCATAGATCAAATGTCTGGTGAAATTTTTCCTTTCATATCGAGAAATGTGCAGAGGTGAAGTTTCTCTATACATTAAGTCATACAGTCACGGGAAATGATTTTCACCTACAGAACTGTCACGCTCCCTAGCTTTAACTATAGTAATGAAGATGTTGATGAAATCATGAATACGAGAAAGTTGACTCTGATCAATACTGGTCGATTCAGTAGTGGATTTTTGTAACGAGATGGGTATACCTTCCTTCAACCCACTAACGCTTTAACACGACTGTCATGTCTTCTTTTATTGTCATTATTGTTGTTATCATTACTATTTAATATAGTAATCGCTGTAGTAAAATAAACACATTAAATGAAAACCTAACCCTAAAAACATGAGCCTACCTGATTCCGATAAGTACCTCCATACAATGTAATTTAATTCATTACTCGAGAAACTCATTGTGATTCAGAAATTTTCTTCTGCCTCTTTAATGACGTTTCTTAGAATTTCATGCGACGACGATCCTTAACGAAAGGGAAAAAAATGAAGGCGCAAAGGAGAACGTTAGACTAAAAACACAAGGCAGTATTCTTCATGCTGACGATACTACTTTAGAAGTGTTAGGAGTGACAGAATGTGATCACCCTCGTGTGTAGTAGCATATCTAATAAATCAGAAACGAATTCATGCGTATATCCTTGAAATATTCCCATTGCTTCCCAAGGATTTTAAATTTGCCTATTTCAAACGCTGTTCATTAAGGAAGACTATTAAACCTACTTGAGTTTACGTGATACGGTTATTCGACAAATGTAACTGATAAACTGAATTGATTGAAGCGTTTGATTCAGGATTGTTACACGATTGCAACCATGTGCAATATCGAGGGATGCAGAAACGGAACAGCAAAATCAAGCAAGGGACTTCTTAGAGAAGTTAAAACACTTAAAACCCCAATTTATAATTAAATTAGGTTAGTTCAAGACAGAGAAATCCATATTCTATGACATGCAGACACAAAGTATTAAAAAGGTTGAGTGGTAGACTATGCTCATTACAAGATGATTTAAATACAAAGTTCTAAGCATATCAAATATTTCTACAGACATAAGACTTTCTACTATGGCAAAAGCGACGAGCAAAAAAAAGGGAAAAAAGACGTGGTGTGGGAGACGACTAGGGCGAGAGGTAGGGCGGAATGAGGAGAGTGCTGGAGAAACGGCGTCGTCGTGGGAGGGCTGTGACTGAGGAAATAGCGGAAGGCCACCGTGGGCACAGGGGGACCAACCATTTATTTTAGCGAAAGAAAGAAAAAACTTTACAAATCGAATAAATGAGAAAATTGTGAGCAAAGAGGTCCTTCAGAGTTCCTACAAATAATTACTATAATGGAAATCAATGAATAAGGAAAACACCGCTCACATAGTAACCGCCAGTAGTATTGTGAAATAGGAATGCAGACCACAGTTTGATAGATATTATCAAAAATTATGCTTTAAAAATTAGATAAATCCACTTGATGTATTAAAGCGGAAATCTCCTATAACAATTCTCGTGGTTAATTTCTTTTAAAACACTGTGTTTCGATCGATAACGAAATTCACTTAGAAAAGCAAACTATCATTGAGACGAAAAGCTGCAATTTTAAGCACGAAGAATACGATGCGTTAAAAATGATGGACTAACCAGTACCAGGGAATAAACCTTTGAACATTTCAAAAAATTCAGTAGATCACACAATAAATGAAGATGAAGCTAACAGACCTAAAAGTTTAAGAGCAAAAAAAACAAGTTAACTTTATTATGAATACTACGCAGTACTGCTAAAATTATTGGAAATGAAAATCGATGCGAGAGAATAGAGACGCAGAGACGCCAAACGGGGGATTAGCGCTGAAGAGAGAGAAAGGTCGCAGTGTGCGGGACGCCACGCCTCACTACTGGGGGCACCACCCACCCAATCACCACGCTTTAGTCGAACCGCCAAGGTCCTCGGTACGCCGCCATCTTGTGCAGGCGACGATGTTGTTCTGGAGGAGGTGGAATGGATTAGCCCGAACAACTGAAGTATAGAACGTTTTGGAGTAGTTCAAATGAATTGCCGTACAATTGAAGTGCTGAACAACCAGTGAATGGGCATAATTCATAGTTGTAAATGAGCAAATAACGTATATCCAACCTCACCAACTTTGGATGGCCGTATGGTTAGCACTCAAGAACAACTATGGAGACCGTAGTGCGACTTCATTTGGCTAGCAAATTGGTGGTAGGCTGAGACGACAGCAATTGTGTAAGACACTTATGGTTAATGTCCGAAGTAGTCATCACAGGCAAACGCTGCCTTGGCTCGGAAAGGTATTTGCTACCTTGAAACTTTGCCGCTAGCAATAATGCAGTGATTGACGACATTGGTTTGCTCCTAAACTTGTTGCTAAGCCGCGTTATTGAAATTCCTCTCAGCCTAGGAAATTGTACTAGAGCTTGCGGGTAAACCAACGCTACCCAATGCATTTCGCAACCTAACGACACCTCCACCCACCGTTTGTTGCCAATGACTGGGGAGAGCTCTTTCAAAAATGTTAACTTTTAAGACCCCCCAAAGGGCTACTGCATCATCGTGGCCGAACGGTGTTAATGGGTGTCGGCTTACGATGTATAGCGGTGGGTTCATCTCCACAGCATGGTCTGTCAAGCTGAGAATGAGTCTGACGTTTTTATCCGGAAGCCTAGCTAAGAGTAAATCAATGCCAGGAATCACTACCGTCCTGGTATCAAACTAGTGACATGGTGGCACATCTCCCTCTCATTCACAAGGGCGGCGATTACCTGGGGTGATGACGACCTGAGAAGTGCTTCGGCTAGGTCGATTTCGGAACTTTAGGGAACTACGATGGCTAAATCTACAAAATTCCTGCCTCGGTACTTTGCACAGTGACGTTACCGCATGCGATGTCGGGAGGTGAAACAACCTGTGAGAGACCATCAAATCTCGGGCTGCACAGTTCGTCATTGGAAACTGACAAAACGAGCACACTCACGACAAGGTAAGGAGATATATTCATGCTCCCCAAGTATAACACCACTCCAACTTTTCAGTCGCAGACCTTCACGCTCTTCGTGAGGGCGCCGAACGCATCAAACTGTATGCGATCGCCCTCCAAGAGATGAAAAGCAGGAAGACCGAAATAAGCCATTTAGATGAGGGAACTCCTCTTATTTATGAAGGAAAGCTTTTTCTGTGAATTGTCGGAGGCTTTGGCTTTTTCTACACCTTGTATTTCCCGCTTAGTCACCAAATATCCTGTCATCGCCCGTGGCCCTACTTCGTCTGCAACCTGCGCGTCAAAGGAAAGTCAGTACAGTCAACCATTACCCTCCAATTTGTACATCTGAATAGAGTGAACTAGACGTGTTCTCCTACTTGTTTGTGAAAATAATCGCTAATCAGAAGTCCTTCTAGAAATTCGTCGTTGGAGACTTCAATGATCGATTAGGAACGACCAGCTGGAACGAACGCAGAATAGGAGGATTCGAAACCGAAAGTCGAATGAGAATGGAAATAGTCTTGTTGGCCTCTAAATCCGCAGCATGTCTCTTTCTTGGAGATTAACTTTTCCAGAGCAACGAAAACCGCAGGTGGACATAGGAGTCTCCTCACGGTATGACTCATGTGAAGATCGGCCATATTCTCACCAATAGATAATGGTGCCTCTTTGATACCGCGATGATACCTGAATTCTGCACTGGATTTGATCATCGCCCGCTAAGATTCGATTATGTCAGATGCTGGGAAAGAACTCCTCCTACCGTCCGACAAACCATATGATATCCTACTTTTAAAAGAAAAAATTCCGGACCAGTGGAAGACGTCGCGCACGGTCATTATGCAATATACTGAGTGTGTACTACAAGCTGTTCACGAAGAATATCTTTTTGCACACACCGAAGGCTTGGATGAGGTGCAACCAGCTGAGCAAGTGGGATCCCAACAAGGATTCCTTTGCACCTACCACATCCAAACCGCACGGGTCATACAAGTCTGTCACGAGTACCAGCAAACTGAGCTTAATCGTTCTCTAATTGCAGAGACTATCTCGTATGTGTATCTCAGGTGCTCAGTGGAAGTGGAAATTATTATGAAGGAGAAGTTGAGCAAAAGACGAAGAAAAGCATGGACCGTATTGGAGCATCATGAAGAAAAAGCAAGTCCCTTCACAGACACAGAATTCAGTGATCACTTTTTCGACTAAGCGGTTTTCCCAGAGTTCATGCAGCACAGACGTAGGTCAGTCAACAATACTGCGCACTCACTGAGGGCTTAAACGATGTCTTCTAAAACAAGCTGGCTCACACAACACTAGCTGGAAGACAAAACTCAGATTCTTGAACTCTAGCCTGTATTCGAAATCCAGAAAGTTACGTGTCAACACTGAAACATGGTTCTCTTGGACGACTACCAACACGATGGGGACGCGTTTGTAACAAAGGTCAGTCAGCTGTATTAGTGATAAATGTTTTGCAGATCACGGTTTGTCAATTGCACATGACACCACACTCAAAGCAAGCCAGCACCAAAGACGTTGATTGCGAAGCCAAGAAACGAAGTGAATATGTAAGGTGTTCTTATTACTCATGGAGACAGCAGCTACTTAGATACTCACTCACTCAAGTAGTCAAATAAATGAAAAAATAAGTCTAAAACGCGTAAAGAATGAGACATAGCAACGGTAAGAAGAATAGAAAACATTTCTCGAATAATAGGCAAAATCGGTCCTAACAACAAGGTCGTGCGCCAGACCGAAAGAAGTAGTGGCGGTTGACAAACGGCGTATTAGTGAACGAAAGGAAATATAGTATTCGGATTTGAGTGGAACATTATAAAAGCAATTGAAAGTAATTTTGAAAAATTCGGTTGTATATATATCCCTGAATTAACGGCAATAATCATTTTTAAAACTGCTTTTCAATTTGGCTCCACTACGAAACCTTGTATTAAACGATGCGATTTTTCAATCACCTGTGATCATTGGCTCTCTTTAATTCATCGTAATGTACTGCTCAATTTCGAACTTTTAACATTAAACGAGTTGTAATTTCCGACCCCTTGTTGAGAAATACAGATGTCGCAGGTTTGTATTATTAAGTGAAATGGCTCCTAGACTTAGTGTTAGATTATTACTTTTTTTAGACCGATTTCCATGTAAGCAGTATTTTGTCGTGCAATCATGCACGTGTTGTTTCTGGTTAGTCCTCGCTCCTCGCTTCGAGGAAGCCAAGCCTCGAATCATACGCGTTCGGAAAATTGCTTCTGGAATGGTATAGAAAAGGTTTCACTAATTCTTAAATACGCGACCACCTATCGTGAAGATTAAGAATATTATGGCCTTGATATCCGTAGATTCCCAGGAAGGATCATATCTACCATCATTCCATAGCATTCGTAAACATGACCAAATACCCAAATAGCAACCGAACCTAAAAGCAAATTCGAAGGACTTTGTAGATGACTTGCTGTAAGCAACGAACCGAATGAAAGAACTGATGAGGGGTGGCAAAATATGTGTTAGTGGGTTAAGTAGTTGAACAAATGAAAACAAAAAAGTTAAATTTGTCCCGAATGCCGACCACCGATACTTTACCGCATAAGTTCGAAGTTATTATGCTAATGGCAGTTGTATGTTCAGAGCTAAACAATGAATAGGACTCATGGCAAAGCTAATACATTGGAGAAGGAAAATATTTTGTGAATCCTGTATTTAAGGTATTTTAGTCGCAATGGTCATGGTAAATTAAAACTGAAAAGAGATTTTCGTGAAACTAAAATTTGTGAACTCACGAAAGCGGTAGATGTTTTTTCTGTGCTGAGTTTCTGCCCTAGTATTCTGGAAGAGAAGTGGTACGTGTGGCGCAGTGGTGGGAGGCGCCCCGTAACGCACACGAGGAATCGATCCCCGTGCCCATGGCCCACCAAGCTTTCTATTTCTCTGAGGTCGGCAAATTGGTACCAGACTTGTCCAGGAAGACAGCAGCACGTGCCCGATATATCGGTATGTCACCGCGAGTCATTGTGAAGGCCAGATGTGCATTTAATCACCTCTAACGATACTTAATGAAGTCGAATGCATGGCGCATCCCTCAGGGATTGACCAACGCGGAGAGCTTTATGCTTTATCCTTTTTAGTGGTTGTTTGATTACGCGTAATAACAAGACACTCCTGCTTGCGGTTCATTTTTGGATTTTTAGAATTAGTTCGAAGCACTTCAAGAGTTTAACGCGCTGGTGTTTTACGTTACTATGTACGGACAGTGTCTTTGCGTTGATCAAGCGCTGTACACCATCTGCTCTCTTGTATCTACGGCGCTGCGATGAATCATTGTTAACGTAAGGAATAAGCATATCACCTGCATTGCCTGTAGTCTTGTTGATCGTCGAGTTACTCGAGCGGGCACCGATGAATCTTTCATTTTTCCCTGTCGCGGGCAAGAGTAGCCCAGTATGTTCTGCTCGCTCTAGGGACTCGGTGAGTGTTATATCTTTCTTTCAGGCTTTTCGTGAAAAACTCTGACCATCAGAGCTGTGGTCTTCTTGCAGTGTGTTTAACATTCCGAGGAATCTAATCACTAACGGCTCTTGTCCATCGGTTGTCATTCATACGCATTACGTGTCCGGCCGACCTTATCTTCGACTGTTTGGCTTACAAACGGCATCTTTGGCTTTTGATCGTTGACGTAGGTCAGAGCTTCGGATCCGTTTTCCTACTTGCGTGACACGGGTTACTTCTAGCATCGTCCTTTCCACTGCGCGTTCAATAACGCTGAGCGATTCTTCGTCCTGTTTACGCCACGACCAGGTATCTGACGCATACGTTAGGGCAAGAAGTACCGTTGAGTCGAAAAGGTGGGCAGTCGGGTGTTCTTTGTTCTCTTCACTACATCCTCGACGCTCTTGAAAGCTTCTCAGGCCGCTCTTTTCCTTCTGCTCATCACAAGAGCTAAGTCGTTCATTCTATTGATTTCCCGACCTAGATATACATAACAGGAGCATTCGGAGATATTCGTTCCATTCAGCGTGAATGGGGCATACGAAACCAATCCGTTCTTCATGAACATCGTTTTTGTGAGGCTTAGGTGAAGACCAATCTTTTCAAAGGCTTTATCAAAGTCGGCAAGAATACGTTCCACCTGGGTAATGCTTGGTGTTACAAGGACGATGTCATCAGCAAAGCGAAGATGGTGTAATTGCCAACCTCGGTTTTTTCGAATAAGCGTGTATTAACATTAATACCTGTAGAATGACAGCGCAAAGTTTTTCTGTAAATCTTTTAGGTTCCAGTTGCTCAAATACATAAGAATTATCGAAATTTATCGAAGAATTGGTATCGTACGCAGTGTGATGCATTGTTTTTGACAAAGAATTCGTCGTTTTCTAATCTTCAATGGCGATGATGAGTTTTTGGTATTGCATGGAAGAGGAGAACTTCAAAACCACAAAATAAACGTCTCAATATCCGAGGAGCCTTTTCGTCAAAGTGGCCGAAGTGATAAAAGGGCTATAGGCACGCTAAAAGTAACTACGTTGCAGCCAACTAAAATTTGGGAAGCACCTTCGATTCGAAGCAGTTCTGAAGATTGTGAAATAGTGGGTGAACCACAGCAGAAGTATTTAATGGCCTCACGCTGGCTTATCGAATATCTTGGTACTATAATACCTATCTTAAAATAGGCGGCCCTTGGAATAACCTACGAAGCAATGACTTGGCCACCATAAGATCCAAGTCTGTTAGAGTTTCCTTCTATCTGTTGAGCGACTATATATGTCTTAGGAAAAGCCGATGTCTACCGAGCCGTAGAACTTTATTATCACCTAATACTTTAGGGTCCTAGATTTTGTACAGTATTCAAACTTCACTGCATGCTAAAATTCTTTCCATAATTTCTTCACTCCTACCAACGGTTTACCGCCTCATCGTCGCTGGGAGGTGCTCCTGGGTGTCGGACTGCGATGTACAACGAGTAATTCATCTTCTTGGTAGGGTCTTCCAAGCTGAAAAGGAGCCCGGCATTTCCATCAGGAAGCCTAGCTTAGAGCAAACCAATACCACGGACCACGACCGTCCTGGTGTCACAGTTGCATGGTAGCAAATCTCCCTCTGATTCACAAAGGCTGCCACTGGTGGTGAAGACCTGGGGCAGAGTTTGGCCAGACTGACCTTGGCATGCCAGGAAACCACAATGGCTTAACCAGCAAATTTCCGAAAAGTGGAGATTATGCTGGGCACCACACAACCAGTGAGTAGGGGCCGTTCAAGCATCAAGTATCAAGTAAGTAATTTCTTCACTGACATTCCGACTAAGCAGTGAATCCCACAGTTTCACAGTTTGTCATTCTATAGTTTCATCGTTTTACTAATATCTTGTGAAATCCACCTGTCAAGTTTCTGTCAACCAGTTTGTCGTCAGCCTGATCAAACTAAACTAACTACTAACATCTCCAAATCCTCGACTTCAACTCTACCATTGGATTTTTCACAATTCTCATTCGTAAGGGCTTCAGTTTCAGTTTCTAATTTATTCTGCAGACGCCAAATGTTTATTTAGTTGAACTAACCGATTATAACAGCTGGATTGATGTTTTGATCAACGACCATTTAGCTAGGTCCGTTTTTCACTTATTCAATAGAGTCATTACGTTGATTCATGTTGAGCATAAAGAATTTATGTAATTTTCTATATTTTTGTTGAGCAAATGCCAGGTTTTGCTTTATTCCATATTACGGTAAAACTGACGTTTCGGAAGTATCTTCTTCTTCAAACCTGAAAAGTTATATTGGTACGCAATTTATTGTGGCATACGCTTCAATAACACAAGCAGACAGATGAAAATCTAAGTTGGAATCATACGATCAAGAACTCGAAAAGCGCGCTGTTTTTATGTGCCTTCTTCCACTGAGGACGAACAGCTGATTAAAGTCACACATATTTGATGTCTATAGTTGATGACCACCCCGCATCAAAAATTGGTCCTGAGATACAGAGCTTGACCTCTGGGCAGTCTTCCCTGTCACTCATTCTAGGATTCTTGGCAATTATCCAAAAAGCCCCAAGAGTTTTCTGCCGCTTTAGTATCTCGTGCTAGGATAGTGCCTTTTGTAGCAAACAAGCCTCTACTATGCTTTTTATCCTAGGCGTCCGTAGTGGGGTACTTTCTCTTATTTCTCGTTTACCATCAAGATGTTCTTCTATACGGATAGATAATGGTCTGCACGTTTCGCGAATATATTCAAGATATATAGTACCTGAATGCAAGGGATCACCGTTCCTAGTACAAGAGCAAACTGCCCAATTTTCCGTTCCACATAGACGACCATATAGTCGATTACGAAGAAACTGACGACGAGGTGTATCCGGTGGTATTTCAATTATTTCTACGGTTTTATCTGACCCTCTTAGGCATCTCTTTATAGCTACATTTATTTTTTCTCTAATAATAGGCAGCATAAACGGGATTTTTTTCTGGCCAAGTATTTCGCTTTGAGGCGCCGCTCTGCTTTTAAACTTATCTCGTGGGTTTACTGTTTCGTTCTCACTGGAGATGGCTATTTGCCGACTCAAGTCGCGCGATTCCTCCTTCCGTTCCCTCTTCATGCACATATGACATGAAACACGTTTCTCATCAGCGCCCACTTTGTGTGTAAAGAATGCGAAGAGAGCAAATGAACAAGGATGATTTTCTTACACGGTTTTCGATAGAAGCCTGTTAATTAACAGCTATCGAATAAAAAGGATAAAGAATAAAGCTCTCGGCGTTGATCAATCCCTGAAGGATGCGCCATGCAGTCGACTTCATTAAGCATCATTTGGGGGCTTTACATATTTTGTTCACAACAATTGTTTCATTAGATTCCTTGTTTCCTATTCTTCATCCACTAAGCCTACCTAGTTTGCTTCGAATGATATTCACCTGCTAGTCATGGATTCTGTCCCCTTCGTGAATTTCGCTAAATTGCGTTGAAGTTTATTCCTTCTGATATTGTTCAATAGGGGTATTCACAGGTTTTCGCCACAAGTAGGAGCCAGCTTTTGTGGATCGGGGGTTCCTTCCAAACAAGTTTAGCCCCAATTTCCCGACTTCAGAGGGATGGGGAGTTAACCGTTGTTTCCACCCGTAAACGATAGAAAAAACTCATAATTTACGTGAACATTCAAAGTTTCTATGAGTGAACAGTCGTTACAATCGGTTAACATTTCTATTTTCCAACGATTTTCTCCATAGAAGAGCGGGAATTTTAAATGTTTTTTAAAACCTATTTTGCACTACTCTGCGTTAATGCACCACCATAGAGATCGCATGTAGCATTTGTAACATACTAATGATCTTATTGGCGTGATCTAGTGAAGTTTTTTACTTGACTCTGCCATCTACCAGGATTACACAGCGAGTTCGGTTCGTTGAAGAGAAGTGACGAGCAGTGTTTTTGATCGTAACCGTCCACTTTTAGTATTTTTAAACAAAATGCCTGCAAGTAGCTTTTACAGTTTAACACTGAAATCTACCTTTAGCTATGAATAAGGCTTTTCAGTCCTTCGCCTGCTTACAAATAGATACACTTAGGCGGAGGATGTTAATAAATTTTGTATAGTTCAGCATACAAAGATAGGGGGCCTATTCCTTAAATGTATCTCCACCTTACGGCAAGCGCGCTGCTGTTTTTGGATAGCGTATGGCTGCTGTTCTTCGATGTAGGGTCTTACCATACAAGTTCACTTCTAAGCAGCTAGAGATCCCCTATACGAGGAAGAACGGTGGACATAAGATGACACTGCAGTTGAATAATCGACAAAATAATTAATAGGCACAGCGTGGGGGTGTTTCGTTACTTGCAGGATTTAGCGGACGATGTACTTTCGTATTGACCAGTTGGACGTTCCCGTCTTTGACATTTACTTTATTGGATCCTCCGGAAGAAAATATTGGTTTAAAGAAATCTCCTCAAGTTTAAATCAGCCGCAACGATTTGATGGTGACATTTCCTTTGTATTCTAGTTAAGAACTTATTTTCCTCGTGAAAAAGGTCTATTGCTGGAACTGCTTTATCAGGAGACCCTTTTCTAATGCTTATTTGTTATAAAAAAGACAAATGGTAAGAGATCCCTCGGTGTCGATCAATCCTTTAACGTTACGCCGTGTATTCGACTTCATTAAGCACCGCTAGCGGAGAATGAATGCATATATGCCCTTTACAATGACTCGCGGTGGCGCACCGATGTATCGAGTCAGTGATCGTATCCTCATAGACAGGTCTGCTCGCAGTTTGCCTAACCCGAGTAGATGGGAGGCTTATGTAACTTGGGGCCTGAAATCGGACTCACGTATATTATAGGACACCTCTCACCAATGTTCTACGCGCACCCTTAAATTTTCTAGAATCTTAAAATGAGTAACAGCTCTTTTTAGTGAAGAAGACTCAATTCAAAGTCGGTCGTACAAATTAAAAATAACTTTGAGAATGGCGTCCTGGTTTTTTGAAAGTCAAAATGAGCGTGGATTAGTACTAAGACAACCTCCTCTTTCACTTTGCGTGTTTAGCGCAGATTTTCGGTTATATCCTATGGTTACCACCCGAAAAATTAACCATATGTTTAAATAAGTAGCTAACATGGATAAATTCGATTTGAGTTTTTATTATCTTTATGATGTTTCTAATTACAATACTAACCTTGTTTCCACTATAGCCTCTTATTTTTATAAGAAAACCACACTCAGACTTTTATGAGCTTCCTTTCTTGGGCTCAACAACCTGTTGTCTTTCTACACAGGACATGAATCTATGACGATCAAAGAGCTTAGGCTCATGTCTTAAGCTACTTGTTAGTAATTGAGTACGTTAAGGTAATGTCTACAGTAATATGATTTGAAAAGACCCTATCCTATGAAACATGCCACTGTTTGTTAATAAATATGACAGCATATCCTTACAAGGACAGTATGTAAGAACTAAACAAATTATAGCATGAGATCGCGGTGATACTGAATAGAAGCAGCAAATGGGTGAGATCGCTTGATGACAAGAGTTTTAGAATCCTGAAGAAGAAAAAACTGTGTACCACTATGAGGAAAGGAATTTGATACATACATATACACATATATATATCTACACCAGAAAAAAGATTCCTATAATCAGTACAAGGTTCGGCTACCATCTCATGTAGAGACGGCAAGGAATCGATGGCATGCACACACTCATTCCGAAATAAGAACGAAAAAAAGCGATTAATAGTTACGTGAGATATAAATAAGCGTGATAAATGGATGGATTAAATCAGTTTAGCTTGAAGTAGCAACTCTACAAAAGAAGTACGCATGCATGGAAACGTTTATGGAAATGTATGTATGTGTGTCGATGTGTGCGTGTGTGTGTGTGTGTGTGTGTGTGTGTGTGTGTGTGTGTGTGTGTGTGTGTGTGTGTGTGTGTGCATGTGCGTATGTGTGGTTGTGTGTGTGTCGGTGTGTGTATATGTATATTGGTATATTTTTGTACTTGTGTATGCGCATGTGCATATGCATGTTTAACTGCCTGTGTTTGCATGATTGTTCATAGGCATGTGCGTCTGTCTGTGTGCAAAGGTATCTACAAAGTTGTCATATTGAGATATAGAGCGACAATGAGTTAATGTTGGAAATAAATAAGAAAATTAAGAGTTCAGGTGATTTGGCTGAGCGTTCAAAAAAGACCATTTGACTATATTCAATTTCAATTCTCAGGATTAACGGCTATTGGAAAATCGAAATGACGTCATGCCGGATTTTTAATAACAAATAAACGGCTCTTTTATGGTAGAAAAGGTGAATCATGGTGAACAAAATACGGGTGATGAGATCGTAAAGAGAGAATCATACAGTAGTGTAATTAGATATCGGGATGTTTACATTTTGTTATACCATCACTATTACTATTAGTTGTGGTACTTTGTGTTATTATTATCACTAGTTTGTCGTTGTTGTGACTATTGTCGAAGTCGTTGTCATCACAGATGCGCATAGGGTTTGCTGTTAGGACATCATATACTAGCTTAGACTGGTACTTGGGCCTTGACCGGAAACATGAAGTCGGCTTCACCATCTGCATTTGCATTTGCCTGAAACTGTAGCGATAATGGTCAGACGCTCAACGACTTGACTCCGATTGGTAATCATTTTGCATAAATAAAAGTTTCACAAAATAGTTACAGTTACATTTTCATTGTTTTTCTTGGCGAACAAACAAGCAGTTGGTATTAAAGCATTCATTAACACCGAATGGCTGACATTTCGGCGGTTTCGCCTTCTTCAGAACCTGGAAAGCTCAAATGGTCTTGCAATCCACTGTCGATTTGACCTTTCCGGGCTCTGAAGAAGGCGAAACCGCCTAAATGCCAGCTATTCTGTATTAATAAATGCTGAAATGCCAAGCTCTTGTTTGTCGCCAAAAAACAGTGAGCTACTGATCAATGCCGAGGTTAAAAGAAAGTCGGTCATGTGATTAGGTACATTTTCGATATATAAGATGTAGTGCAAACGCATCAAGCAGGATCGTTCTATTCTTGAGGAATGTACCATTTATTCGACTCTATTAAGCATTGCTAAGGTGATAAAATACATATTTTGCCCACCTGGTCTGACAACTAATCATTAACTATGGAGGGAATGTATTGCAGAGCGCCTCTGACAAGGACGCTATACCCATTTTGGAACACATATCTAGGCATGCTTAAAAAATTTTTGCGAAAAAGCTAGAATCACAACGGAAGTGTGCTACGTGAAATACAACCACAAGAATGCTGGAAGGTAGGCAAAACTCAGAACCACAGGTGCGCTTCAAAACCACGATTGCCCTTCCGTAGGCTCACGTATGGCTCACGTAGGCTCATTGCACCAACCTAGCCCGTTGCTTTTCCGTTTTCAAAGATAATTTTTTTTTACTCTAACAGTTCTAGGCGGGAGCGTGTAGCACAGCGGTCGGAGACGCCCTGCAACGGACATAGGGTCCATCTTATCGCCCCAGGCCCACTGAGCTTTCCATCCAACCGGGTCAGCAAATTGGTACCAGACTTGTATGGAAGGATAGCAGCACTGGCACGATACATCGGTAGGCCACCATGAGTCATTGTAAGGGCCAGATATGCATTCAATCACCTCCAACGACACTTAATGTAGTCGAATGCATGACGCATCGCTCAGGGAATGATCAACGCCTAGAGCTTTTTCGTCAACAAGAAGCAGGATACGAAAAGTAGAAATCGGCATTGAACCCAGTTTAGCTGAAGCTGCAGTGAAAATTACAATGTTTTCATCTTTATTTAAAGTCACAAGTCTATCCATTTCTGTCTAGGAAATCTATGAGCGTCAAGTTATTATCCCTAACGATAAGCACTCCAGCGCCTAGTTACATCCATATAGCTGGAAAAGAAAGTCCAAATCCATATTATAATTTATTAGAGGCACAATTCTTCCATAAAACATCAATTAACTAGCGATATCGTACCTGTACCACTGGTATGCATGCAAGCGCAATGGTTTCTGTGTACTCTCGGAATGTATTACAAGTCTCATCAAACATTAGCACTCGTACCTAAATACAATTCAATAATAATTCGTGCACATTACGCATCTATATGAATTCTGTGCGGTTGAGCTCCACGTTAAATACTAAGAGGAAGACTCATGGAAAGCGGTGAATGTGAAATGGAGCTATTTTGTTTTCAACTCGATTGAAATCTTAGCTGGGTAGATTTCAGTCAACGCGACTGTCAGGGCTCTGAAGAAGGCGAAATCTCCCAAAACGTCATCTTGTTTGTAATAAAGAATAGAATAACAACCTCCTGTTCGCTCATTATGAAAACAATAAATAAATAGTGCGGTTTATATTCAGATCATGTATAATCTACAAATTAATTTTAACTTTCTTTACGCTTAGGAATATCCCACTCAACAAAATCGTCGCGATCGTAGTAAATCGTCTACGTCACCTATAATCCACTGAACTGACGTCGTCTAGGGATACGCAACATAACTGAGTAACTAAGTGGTCTACTCAGTAATTCTTAACTGATCGAAAGTTTTAGTATTTCAAGTAATAATAAAATGGTAAACGACAAAAGTCCCTCTGATATTTAAACTCTTCTATTGACGAGCATATATGATCAAACTGCCTAGATACTTTTTGTGGGAATGCAGTGAGGTTAAAAAAATTATTTGTCTTCCTGGTAGAACAGATTTTTGCTAAACATTTCACTTCATTCTCTGCAAACTCATTCCTTAGTATTATCTTCCATCCAAGCAAATCGCGTCATCGGAACCAACGTTTGATGTATAAGTGGCCAACCAATGTTCGCGAAAAATCGCTGGCTCCTCAATATGATTTTAAGAAACTGATATAATAGTGATTAAAAATGGTTCTTGAGGATTTTTCGTAAAACGTTGAGGAATACATTGTCCTGACCTTCACCGAAATTTCCACCAACTGCAAGAACAAGCCAGACATCCTGCTCAGAATTTAGGGTTGCCACTTCGTCATAGTGTTCTTCCAGGACGGTAGTGTGTTTTCCGGCGAGCACTTTTTTTGCTAATGGCGGAAATTTTTGGTAAAAACATATTTTCATTTTGCGTGGTTCTGTCGTGAGGGCGAACGTTCTGTCGTACATCCAAGTTCGACAACCACTAATACACTATAGCTGAGATGATGTGTTAACACCATAGCCTGGGCAATGAACAATCACGGGAATAAGGACGACGTTTTGTAAAAAGATTTACTCAAATACACGTATTGGCACGAACTGGATGGAGTTTCTACCGAGTTTTAAGTGAATGTTTATTTCTTTCATTTTTCTTGAACCTACGAAGCTTTCATGGATAAAAAAATCATTCATATTTATTATAAGGTCTGTTGAACATACTTGGTACCGAATATGTTCGCATTCGAAAATCCGTTTTCCGACCAATTTTGAATTCGGTCGATCACAACTGCATTTCACTTCCGTCAACGCCGCCGGTAGTCGCTTAAGAGAGAGTGTGAATTTTTATCCTCCTAATAGTTTTCCTATGCAATTTGAAGATGGAAATTTACTCAACTTAAATTTCACTCTTAGAGGTAAAGCAAATAGGTTAACTGGGATTAGACATGATGTTCATTTCATAGGGGACCATATGGAGCAGTGGTCGGAGACGCACCGCAACACACACGTGGAGGCGATCTTCGCGCCTATGGCCCACCAATTCTTCCATCCCTCTTAGGATGGCAAATTGGTACCAGACTTGTCTGGGAGGATAGAAGCACTGGCTCGATACATCAGTAGGCCACCGCGAGTCGTTGTAAGAGCCAGATATGCATTCAATCATCTCAAAACGATGGCTAGTGAAGTGGAATGCACGCCGCATCCTTCAGGGATTGATCAAGGCCGAGAAATCCATTCTTTTATCCTTTTATTCGTTTCAAGATTACTAGAGATAGAGAACCACTCCAAATTCATTTAAAATTTTTTAAATTCATTTTCTGAATTTATTTGAATCTTAAGAAAACAGTAGTGAAGCTGTCAGAAAAAGTTGTTTATGTAGGAAATGAACAAAAGAGCTAACCCTTGGATTGTAGTTGAGGACATATTCAAATTTGCATAAGGCCCTTTCTCGTAGCGGTGTTTCAGCGCTTATCACCTCCAACTTTTTACTGTTACAAGAAGTCGAACTGGTTGTGATTTGTTCTCCGTGTCGTAAGCCGTTTAACTGTAACAGAAGACGATACAGCGGTTATAAGGTATCGACTATTAATTTATCCGACCAAAATGAGCAAGCTCAGAAATCAACGGAGGAAAAAATCTTTCACAGAGAAGTCCTTTACTGTATAAACTCACCGTTTCAAATTCTCAATTTTACCACTAAGTGATGGTGAACTCATTTTCTTCATTAGTTTCGCACAAAAAAATTTTTGTGTCGGTTTTTGAACAAGGTTTTCAAACAGGAACAGCTGCGTCATTCTTCATGTCATACTTCACACTTAGCGTCATGTTTGATGTAAAGCGCGGTTATAGAGGAGTGCATATACTTTTACCTTTTGGGCAAAGTATGTTCACATTCAACCATTTGCTGCCGTGAGTTTAAGAAAATGAATTCCATCCACAGTAATCGGTTGTTGTACTTTCATCTCTCTGGGAATATCACCTATACCACCCTGAATTCGGAAAGTGATATGACCGGATCCCAGCAAACTGATCAATGATATTTATGCCATGCGGAGAAGCGGAGTGAGTTACACTCGGCAAAGAACCCAAAATTTTCGTATGAAGAGCATTATTTCCACTGTTTCAGGCGAATCCGAGAGCAGAGAGTATTCTCGCGTTATTGGCGAATTCCTTGAAAACATATTTCGGAACTATTTACTGTCGACAGTTCCGGACCGACTCCTTCCCAACCACATTTGAATGGAGGATTTTGGTCAGTTCAGCGTGGTAAGATACAATCCACATTCGTACATGCTTATCAAAATCGGCTTGTCTAAGCAATTTTATGTTTACAGAAAAAGGAGACGTAATCCAATGAAACACAAATGGAGAATCCATTTCTTGAATCTATCTGTTGATCGTAGCAAATACAAGATCGATTTCAGTCTATGTTTGGCTCATATTCAAAATCTGAAGAAATAACACGTAACTGCGGTGCTAACTTGTGATCCCTTACACAAAGTTGATCTGTAGTTGGAACTATGCACGTATATTTTTTTAATGAAGAATTTTGTGAAGTGTTCACAGACTCTCTGCCACTGTTTAGGTGGTCAAAAGTTGTTAGTGCTTCATACTTTAATTGTGTCGACTTAGACCGGAAGAAAAACTAGCAGTAACTTTGCGATTTCTTAACTTCTGGTGCATTTCGGAATGCAAGAAGAACGTTCGTTGATAGTTTTGTCAAAGGTTAATTGAGGTATTCAAAGATTACGTGCACTCGTGCTACGGACGCTAAAATAGCGCGAAAATAAGGTCAGCCTCATTGTGAGGTGAGTAGCGGAAAGGTTAATTAAACAGCCGAATTTATTTGAATTTTTTGCTTTCGGCTTATTTGGTCCGTTTAGCTAAACTTGCATCGTCTAATTGAGAAACGTTGATTATAATTTCGATTTCCTTGACTCCTAGATGTTACTAGACATAAACGGCAACTTATTACCGCCCACACTAATAACTGGTTGGATGTGATCTGCGTGAAGTGTGATTATGTTAATTTCATTCATCAGTGACGACGCACTGATATGTTGTTGTTTGAAGAAACGATGTGATTCATTACCTGAGGTCATTCCTTGGAGTGACCTTCTTTCCCTGTCATAATATACCATGTTATAATATTACAACGGCCCCTTCCATGCTAACACACATTCGTAAAGAAATTTACACTCTGGTATTTAAAGCTACTATATGGAAAGTGATTCTAAAAGGTACTAATGATCCTCCATGAATTTAATGCATATTCTGATGATGTCAGTGAAATAGCAGTAGTATTGTTATGTAACACCATCTCTGTGACAATGTGGAGGGTATAAGCACACACTAACGCAGAAACAGTTATGACGCAAGGATAAATGAAAAGTAGACTGAAGCCCTACATCAAGAAAAATAAAAGAAAATGCTGAATAAAATTAAAAGACCTGCAGTTTTAGTAACGCTTGTTGATAAGAAGGTGCGATCGGAGAATAGTGTGAAGAGTTTTTTCGATGCAGAAATGCGGAAAAGACTTTGTGATGATTTTCTTCTGAGTAGCGATGGTAGCATTCATCTGATGTCGACAAATCGTCTATACTACTCCGCCGAACTCGAAACGGTCTGTTAAAATAGCAACTTTACGATGACGTTGCATTTAGAAATACAAGTAGATTCAGTGCTTTATTTGGGGTTAGCACCATAATGGCTATTATTACTATTTAATCAGTAATCTTAAGGAATAAACAGAAACAGTTTTAGTTCTACTACAACGTCTTTTTTCTGTAACAAGAAACCCATACAATACTTACACGGCTGCATGGACGAAATGTGAAAAGAATACCAAAGTGGGATAGATTAACTGTAACGACGAAATTTTGGCGGAGTCTGAAACAAAGGTGAGATAAGATAATAATTAGAAATAAGATAAATCGTGGAACAGATTATTCATAAACGAATGGGAGATGGAGTGCGAGAGAGAGATAGAGAGAATGAGATGTAAAGATAGACAAGTAGAGAATTAGTTCGACAAAGAGGTAAACGTTAGCGAGACAAGAAATTCCAGACAATAGCAATAGAAAAATGTTTTATCGTAAACAACCAATCAATAGTGAATCCGAGTACAATTTTCGGAACGGCGCATAGAAATATGACACAGATTTTTGTCTCTTCAACGATAAGCTTGTCACTTGTTAGCACGACCGAATGGAGAATGTCGAGGTTCGAAAACGTTCTCAGAAGATGTGACTTGAGATTCGACTAAGATTAAAATCATGAAACAGTACTTTTCATATAAATGATAAAATTAAAATTTAGGAGAGATTACCAACACTTTTGTACCGTACTTTGTCTGAAGAGAAGTGATTAGATTGCAACGGCTACCGTACGAACTGTCACTGTAGCTCACTAAATACTAAAGGTATAACTATCATTTGTAGATAACTAGCCCTTTTTACCGAAGAAAACTCAGCGGAACTGTCAGAATATGTTGCGAAAGATCGAAACCTAAAAAACACAATTATGCATATGTAAGCTGACAAATATGTACAAGCACATACTCATTTGTCCACGCAGACACCCAAACACATAGATATGAGGCCTATTCGCATCACCACAGTAGCTGTTGCGAAGTGAACTTCACGTTGGAAAACCACAAGCATATCTCGTAACACTCAAGTCGATTCGCTTCTATGTTGTAGCACCCGTCGTCTACAAAGACAGTTCAAAACAAACTGTAACGAATTGAATCCGTGATTTCCACCTTTAAGATAGAGTTAGAAACTTTTTACGTAAGGAAATACTGCTTCATTTTGATGTCTAATACTAATGTCTCAAAAAAATCCTTCAAGACCAGCGGCTTTCACTTCACTGTTTCTGCCGACGATATGATATATTATCCACAAATCACATTAATTTTAATGAGACGCCGTATGGAAGTTTTGCCTCTGCTGAGGGTAGTCCTAAGTATTTTCTGATTTTTTTGTTGTGTTTCGATGCCTAAATAAGGACGTGGTTTGAGGTGGGCACATCACGCTTTGAGCGTGAAGCTTCTTCAGCGGCGTAGTGACCAGTTTGCAAGCTACTTTTTTATGTAGCAATGCAACATTTCACTGCAAGCGCGAAGTTCTACGTTGCCTCTACAAGATGTGGATTGAATTTACGAGTGATTTTGCTGAAGGATTCCAAGCTTTTAGGAATAGACATCATCTAACAAAGACAAATTCGCTTTGAGTCATAGAAAAACAACGTGGAACCACTATCATGGTGTAAAAGAAAACTTTCAGGTCTTGCTCTATTATTGAACTATGCACACCATTAGTTAGTTCCTTACCCAGCAGTAGTGGTGAAGCCCGAATCGCGAAGGAAAACGTTCCAAGGGTATCTACCTAGAGATAGAATGAATTATTCGGAACATTTCAAAACCCTTAGGCTTAAAAACAAGAGGATCGCAAAGTTGAAGATCATGTGGAGAGTGGACTGAGTATCACGAGTATGTGGAGATCCGCTAATGAGGATGCAGAGCTGAAGATGTAGGAGGTAAAGGCGGATAGGGCGGAATACAGTTTTATGCTGCTGTTGGCGGCCACGCCTACTTTTGAACGACTACGAACTTTGAAATGATGACTGAAATAAACCATGGACGATTTAACTGAAAACTCCAGTAATTCGTCAACAGGGTTTGGAAACCTCGAACAATCTAGTCGAACTCTTACCTAGTTACAGCGAGTTTTGTGCTGTGTGACTAAGGTTATTGAATAAATTCAACTCACAATTTTTTGTCATCACGAAAAAGTGTCATCACATGAACAACAGAATATTCGTAACGAGACAAGAACTCGGTTATTTTCGGCTAGTGTGAAATAGACGCTTTGGAGAAGGATATAGCTCAGTAGTGCCTTGTGAATGAATCGGATAATGAGATGTTGCCACTGCATACTTCCTTTTAAACCCTAGAGGAATTTTAAAGATGCAAGGTAGCGTTGCACGCAGATCCGAGACGCTCTAAATGTCGAAATAAAACTGCGCTTAATTTTGAGATCAAGACATGGAGTTTTCGGCTTTTTCATATAAGTTGAATTTTGTCGCAGTGTTTGGTAGTTGGATGCGCAACAAGTGCGCTGAAGAATTGCGCTTGTTTTCAACGTCAAATTCTACTAAAAATTAGCGAAACAGGCTTTTATCATCCATGTACCTTGGACTGAAATATACATTCGCCAAAAGAAAAAGTCTGCGTTACGCTAAAAAATAATTGTTGTCTATATAGTGGTGACACCTAGATTGGAAAAGTTCCTATGACGTGAAATAATTTTGCTTTTCGTAGACGAATGAAGAATAATGCTGAAAAGCACTAAAATCCAATAGGAAGGGTGATTGAAAAGTAACCCTCTATTTTTAAACTTTTCTAATTAGTTATTTTTCACATTTTTTTACAAATGAGTATGAGAAGGAAGTTTACAGCGTTGAGTTTTATACAAAATGCGGCACGTGCACCTGAAATTGTTATGAACTGCTCGACCCATCCATCAACTTTACCAACTAATTTGATGAGGAACGCTCAACGGATTGAAAGCATAACTTCCCTGCATTTACGATTCAACTCCTTGCAAAGTCGTTGGTTTAATAGAATAGACTAGATCTTTTAAACAACTCCACAGGAAAAACGCTCCAGTAACTAAACCACGGTTTCCGGTTGGACACTTTTGCTGACCCGGACGACCTATCGCAGTCAAACACAGTGTGCTTGACTCCACTACAGCTTTCAAGCACGTCATTTAGGCTCGTTCCTCAGTATAATCCGCACGCAGCGAAAAAAGAGTTCACTTTTTTTGCTACTTTATGGGTTGACTTTTTGAGCTATGACCATTTTTTGAACACCATGTTCTACCTCCGGGTCACTGGAATTGAAAGGGCGACCGCTGTTTTATGTATCTGCAACAGCCTCTATTGATATGAGTATTTGCCACATTTTGCCAGCCACAGTTTTTGACCTTCGCCTTTGCATCAACTTGAGCATACTTTCTTTTAATGGTTACTCACTATTGTTGCACTTGAACAACGGGTCTCCAAAATTCATCACATGCTGCTAGCTGGTCACGATTTTCCAGAGTATGACGCCCAACTATGCTTCTACGGTTTCCAAACTTCAAACGAAATAATTAATCTGAAAAAACAGCAGTATAGATTTCCATAGATTAGAAAGCATACGCAAAAAATTTTAAAAAAATAATATAAGAGGTAAAAAAGGAAAAACGACACAAAGGAGAGAACTTTCGGCACTGATCCATCTCTGAAGAATGAGCCACGCATTCGACTTCAATAAGTATCTCTAGAGGTGACTGAATGGATATCTGACCCTTACAATGATTTGCAGTGCTCTATCAATATATCAAGGCGATGTTACCCTTCCAGACAAGTCTGATACCTATTTGTCGATCCCAGAAAGATAGAAGGTTTGGCGAGCTTGGAGCAAGGGATTAAACGAAATACCAGGCATGTATTGCAGGGTACATCTCACCGCTACGCTACACGCACCCACCTTACAATGTATAAATAACCTATGTTTATCTTAAAGTATAAAGCTACATTTCAATCACCTTGTGTGACAAAGCTCATATACGTTACTTAAGTAAATATGGACAATAAGTGCCCAATTACTCACATGCCTATTATATTTTCTTAAATATTCTCAGTGATTCACCATTGTATCGTTGTCGTCAGTGGTCCTTCACAGTTTTGAACTGATATGCAGCCTCCATTTTTAAGCAGAGTCATAAGATTGATTTTAGTGATCATTATCATACGGCTGAAGTCCGGCTATGAAGTTTTAAACTATTACTAAGAAACGCCGCCGTTCATAAAGAAACCTATTTGCAATGCACCGAGCATCAATCTGATCCCATAAGAACGACCTAGCGGCGGACTGTCATAAAGACAACTGATAAATCTTTTGAAATTCCAGTTGTGCAGCATCCAGTTGGCTGTTGCCGTTTAAGATGGCTGGATCACTGTGTTGACCAATTATGGATAGATACCATACATTTTTTAAACCTTATCATCGACCTTGCTATATTATTGTATTGTTATGACGACTTTACTAGGTTTCAAGTAGTTATACTACATGGTTTTACCGGCTACAAGCTAAAACTTACCACAGCCGTCTTTTAATGCAAATTTGACATTGGGAACTACACAGTAGTTTAATCTGCGAATGGACTACCACTGGGCACTTGAAACCAGAAAAACTGATGCCACACCAGTAAATTACGACGTAAATGAGAACCTAGAAAAGTACGAACAATTCTTGGTGAAGATGAACAGGTTAACCAATCCTCATGTTTCCAAGAAGTTCTCCTCACCGAAATCGCATTCATTTATGTGACCGTCGAAAGTCTGCTATTATATAAGAAATACTCAATCGCTCTACTTGAAGAACATTAACTAATTAAGGAAGATATGAGCAACACATCAAGTGATATCTTTGAGCGTCCTAAACTATTCAGTATAACTAGAGACGCTTTGGTTTACCGAAAAGTGGATAATGGATGGATTTCCGTCCAAATTTTGCCATATTTGGGGACAAACGTTGTTAGAACCTCTTCAGATGTTTGCTGTTTGCTTTTCAGCTAAGATTCTAATCAGTGCTAACAAATTATCAATGAGCCAATCATATATTACTTCTCCGGGATAAAATGCGCGCTAACCATCTGAATAGAACCAAGGAAAAAACAAACAGATCTAATTCGTCTACCATAAAAGGCGTGGTAAAAGTTCATACTCGCTTGACTTTAAAAATGATCTGTGATACAAATGATTTTAAGAAAGATTTCTTAGAAGCGCAGTAACTAGACGAAAGAACGTTTAGTAATAATTTGTAGGATGATAGAACTAAACATATAACCCTTTTACTAAGAACTTCTACTACCAATTTCAAAAGCTAATTTCTCATCGATGTTTCTTACCCAATCAATTATGTGGATTCAGGTTTTATGAGTAATATCAATGGCAAAACGCATTTTATTGAAAATGAGGGTTCATAACCTGATTAGCTCTATTGGCAATACTTTTTAACAAAATAAAATTACGGTGGTATTTGACTATTTATAGGAAACAAATAAGACATAGCTTGCAAAAATATTCCGTCAGCGAGATAGGCCCGTCATTAAATCTTTGGTAAAGAATGCTGGGAAAAAATAGCAGGAAATACTGCTACATGAAATGCAGGCGAAGCGTCTTTCTTCGTAGACAGTCCTCCAAGTTTAAGAGGGAAGATAAGACGGTATTTGCATTTGTAGCCCAATTTTGAGTTAGCGGCGCAAGGGATCACTGCTACCACGGCAAAAACCTAATCACTAGCTGATAGATGATAGCGGTTTTGAATAGTGTTAGCACGATTTACAAGATCCCAGTGAAAGAAAGACTTGCCCATACAGCTATTACCAGAAACACTGGAAATACTATGCTGGTGCTCGCACACGTTTGTTCATGATTCGTAATGGTGAGCCATTCATGTATTGAGATCAGTTAATACGTTTGTGCGATATGTGCATGATACCCATCTGGGTATGCCTGGATATGTATGTATGTATATATGTATGTGTGTACGTGCTTGCATGAGTGGGCGTGTATATGGTGAGTGTGACGTGAATGAAGATGGCTTTAACTTGATAACTATGACTGGACAGGAACCATATCTCCGAAATGAGTGCGTGGAGGATAATCGTAACAATCTTATTGCTCTAAGTGATCACTACAGCAACTGCTATTTGATTACACTCCTAGGACGCTACGAGAATAGATCCCTTACCAGTGGCTAATCTACATATTCTATTATTTATGACAACAATCTGGAATACAAGAATGATTGTGCGTTTTTCGTTGCTATGACTTGATATATGAGATTTCTTAGTTGTTGTTGTTATCCCACATAATTGCGGCTGCGGCTGGCTGCGTGTGATTTTAATCACGAAACGAAATTCGTATTAGTAACTGGTGATTTTTATTCTTTAAATGAACAATAAAACAGAACAGAAACAGTAAATTAACTAGTAACCCTTAAAAATATCAGCAATTTTCATTTGCATTTGGCGGGATGGTGTTTCATTTCTACTTCATCATAGTTTGGTTTAATACATTTTTGTTCATTCGAATAATTTGTGCTCTAAGACTTACTGCAGAGTGTTTCAATTTTCTTCTAGTCTATTGGTTTCGTTGTCTTCTTCGGCAAAGTTTCCCACTTGTCATTTAAAACCTTCAACGGAGAAAAAAACTTGCTGGAGGATTTCAAATAGATATAATTCTTTATTGGTAATGAATCATTAACAGCCTACGCTGCAATAACTATCAAATGTGACATTCATCCTTTTTTTAAAGAATATCGTTGAGTTCAGAAAGCCATAAGCGACGATTTTTTTCGGGACATTTTGTTAGCATATTCGACTATTCCACGCGTCTAGCGCAATGGATGAGAAAGAAGTGGTTTTTTGATCCGATCAGGCGCTCCCCGTTAGCCAAACGTTCTAGCCTTCCGGAGTCGGCAGTTTGCTGCCAAAGTTCTGAGCAAAACAACACCTGCTTGATACATCGGTGGACCACCGTAAGTCATTGTATAAGGAAGATATAGTTTCAGTCAGCGGAGATGCTACTAATGGCGTAGAATACATCTTTCAGGGGTTAGTAAATGATAAATGTTCCATCCTTCATCCTTTAATCTAAACTGAAACGTAAATTCTGGGAGCAAATTTAATCTTTATACGTGTTTTGATGAGTAGACGCATCCTGAACAAGAAATAAATAAATCCGATAATCTTTTACTACATTCTTCTCGCATATGTTTGTATATACTTACACATATATTTATACATATATATATATATATATATATATATTCGTACACGTACCCTCACACACAATTTCCACTATATATATATATACGTATATATATGCATATATACATATACGCATTTCTGTATCTTTATGTGCTTGGACGTATGTATAACATCAGACATCTCTCTCATTAATCATGTAGCAAATAGCTACGGTTAATTCATTGTGCGTGGGATGTCCAAGGAATTATAAATATATTTGAAAACTATTTCACTATTAGAAAGCAAAGTGAATCTAATTTACGTAATCCATAAGCTCGTAGAATTAGCTATGGATTTAAATTGAACGATTTGTTATATAACAAGGGAAAAAGAGGAAATGATTGTTCCTTGGAGTTTTGTTCTTTTTTTAGTCTTTCTGGCCCCATTAGTGAATTCATAGTAATTTTGTTTAACAAACGATAAGAAACATCAAGTTCTCTTGTTTTGACGTTAATTATAATTTCAAAATGATGGTGCTATCTGTTATACTGCTTGGTTTCCTCTTTCCACTACTAGATGATCTGGGGATCGCTTTAGTTATCGTTTTGACGATAAGTGGGCAAAGAGAGATGTTAAGAGAGTGAAAGAGAAAGTCGAGAAGGTATCTTAAAAGATATTTAAGGTTGGAAACAGGTTCAGTATTAAGTAAAATTGTTGGAGAAAAATGAACGGCTTCGGAAACCTTGCCAACAACGTTGTTTTAATAAAATGATTTTGTTTGTGGCACATAAGATAGTATTGCAGTGTGTTTACAAAATCACGGTCCTGATACATAAAAGCACTAGAAACCTTACGGTAAGCGGTAATTGATGATGCATACAAAGAAGTCTATTTATATCATAACAGTGAAATCTTCACATAATCAGTTCAATATTCGATGGGATCAAAATTTCTGACTTTCTCACACTTCCTGGCTTATTTATATTTCGATCATAAAATAAAACGATATCGATGGCTTCAAAAGAGAGTTTTATTGAGAGCAAATGGAGCGAATTCTCTATCACCTTCAACCCAATTAACCATAAGTGGCTCGAGTGATTACCAGTAACTTTCACACAACCTCGTCGAACAGCAAGGCTACTTTATGAGCTCGTCCAGTTTGGTCAAGGAACACGAACATTGGCTCTATTGTGACACAGGTTCGTTCTCTGCTGGAGTTCCACAGCAAATGTAAAAAAATTCACGCTTTCAGTGATCCCACGGTGTGGAAAAGACTTTCCTGCTGTGCGTCACAGCTCAACACTAAGAAACACTCCTAAGCTATGATGAAGAAGTAAATTACTAATTATACGACATCCTTTATTGGCTTACATTTTCAACGTGGCCGTTAGATACTTCTGCACGACGAACGTGCAACCTCCTGCAGGTGCTTTGCAGTTATTAGTTTAAATCGGTCGTTATTTGCCGTCGCCTTGTAGGGCGCACAATTAAAAAAAAACCAGTTACAAGTCCGAATATGTGTCCAAAAGTCAGCGATCGCGGTGGTGATGGTGACCATGATTTCAACGTCAAACGCTCCTAACCTCAAAATGTACTCGATATTTTGATCATGAAGCTGAAGTAGGAGTAATCCACTACCAGTAATCACCACCACTCTGAAAGAAATCTGATCACCAATCGGAAAATCTCTCTTCGATCAATAGAGGTCAGTGAGTAGCTTTGGTGAAAACTCGAAATCGATTTGGCATGTACTTTCTACAATGACGAATCTTTCAGAATAAGCACATATTTGCGCACATGTATATATACATATACATATATATATATATATATATATGTTTATACATGCCGTACCAGTTAGTTGGAAAGTATGCTGTGTGCTGTATGATTTTTCTAAAATGCATACCTACCATTAATGTATTTAAATATCGCTTCAAAGACTCTCTCAAAGCTCTTAAACTTGCTAAGAATATCCATAAATGCTTAAAGTCGTGAAAATATTAGTAGGCAATCACGTAGAAAAATTACACATCGAAAAAATTCGCAAGGCTTCAAGATGAGAATGAAAGCAATCGCTAAAAATTCTGGATCAAACCAATCAATAGCATAATGAATGAAACCAGGTTTAAAAGATACGTCACGGTAACGCCATGTAGTTTAACGATTTTATCCACTACGAACAGGTTTGGGTTTCAATGATGATATCCAAAACTGTCAATTACTCTAAGAATAGATGGGATGAGCCTTTTTCACTATTTCGTCACGATAAGTATAAGCCTTCTAAATAAAACTGTATTGTGTACATGTGTGGCAGAATGAAGGTGGTAGCATTTAGTAATATTTCAGGTCTAAGGGGTTAAAAAGCAATTTGATAAAGAATTTATTTCCGATTGCAACTAATACTGCAACTCTCAAGCACATTATGGAATATAACGTTGTTTTCAGTGAGAACAAAAAAGAACATCTCACAAACCCAATAGAAAATTTATTATTTCACACATAATGCGCAAAGCGTAAAGTGTAAAAGCGTGAAAGCGTTCGGCATTGATCAATCCCTAAGGGATGCGCTGTACATTCGCCTCCATTAATCATTTTGGAGGTGGGTGAATGCATATTTTCACTAGTGCTGGAGTCTCCTGATATAACATTTCAGTGCTTTTTATCCTCATAAACAGCGGTGGTTCCAAGTTGTCAACCACAGAGAGATGGATGACTTGACTTGCCTGATGAGCACAGGATAGAACCAATGACCCTGAGTGTATTGCAGAGCACCTCTAAGCAGCGCTCTATACGTGCCAATTTTTCACAGGTATTATTCCAAAACCCGTTTTTCACGCATCAGCGTACAACGCCATGTGCTTAAAAGTTATGTAGCAAAAAAAATCCTCCACACCACTATTTCAGCAGAATTACTGGCACTGGAATTCCAATTAAACAAGGTGTGTTTAATAGAACGATAGGTTTAAAAATTCAGACTTTAGTTTACCACTCCATGTAAAAAGAGTAGGAATATTCTCAAATACTAGATTGTTTGGTTTCTTTTTACAGCAGAGTAGATTGTCGACATTTCCTTGCGGGAGATGAAGAAAGCTTAAACCTATGCTACGAGATATCCGGGCAAACTACCTCTCACATTGCCAAACACAGTATTACGAAAAGACATCACACCAAAAGTGTGATACTCACTTGTGTCTATCGATTGAGTAAAGGCCACTAAGTAACTTTGACTACAGGCTGGAAAGAATCGAGTTTATCTCTACATTGTTAAGTAAGTGAATCTCTAGCAATACGGACAATTTATTTAGCCGTGTGTCGAAAATCTTTTGAAAAGTCAAATCTTTACTTTGCTGGTACAGAAGCTTGCTTTGTTACACAGCTAAATGGTTAAAGGATAAAGGCTAAAGCTCTCAGCGTTGATCAACTCTATGCATTCGACTTCATTAAGCATTGTTTGGAGGAGAGGGAATACATATCTTGCCCTTTACAGTGACTTACGGTGGCCTTGCGATGTATCGAGCGAATGCTGCTATCCTCCCAGACATGTGTGGGGTTCCAAGTTGCTGACCCCGGAGAATGGAAGGCTTGGTGGGCTCGATTCCACGTGTAAGCTGCAGGGCGCCTCCGACTACTGAGCCATGTGCGCTCAGCTGGATGGTACGTTTGTTAATTGCTTAGAAGAAACACGGTGAAAAATTCTCTTTCAGTAATTATGATATTCCATTCTTCCAATCTTAATGGCAAAATGCACGGAATTTACGATGGTTTTTGATTGCATAGGTGGTGGAAAATAGTGAAATCAAGAAAATCGATAGCACTAACAAGCAATAGGAAAAGTAGACAAAGAGCTTGTTGACAGGGCTTCTACTCCGACAGTGTACAGGTTAGTATGAAAAGAATCGCCATTCTAGTCGTTATGAATTCTGTAAGTAAACGTTATAAAAAATTCTTTATGCTTACGATGTGCTCTACCTAATTTCTTGCTTAATTATTCACCATCTGTGGCACCTTATAAAAAATCTTGCCCTTCTTCATTTAGAAAACACTCAAGCTTTGGGATGTTTTTGTGGAAGAGACATAAATTTTTTTAAAGTATATGTCACGAGGCATGTGTGAGGCTCATTAAAACAACTGAAGCAGTTGAATATAACCACCAAACGGCGATTGCCAAAGTTGACCCTCTAAAAAAGAACTTGAGAGGAAGAACTTAACGTTAATCATTCAACACTATTTGGCCAAATGGAAAATGTCATAAGGCTTAGAATACTAGATAAATAAAATACCACATAAATTCATCACCAAAAATACGAATTATGGCCCCATGTGGATCAAACTCTATGCATTTTTAGGCTGCAAGACAACATATTTCTCGACCGTAGCGCGATTTATGACAAAAAATGATGTGTATCCATATGGGCACTCAGCAACAGCCGATAGCTTTCGACGTAGTGCTTGAATGGAGGTGAAAATGTCAAACATACTCTAAGGCAGAATTCCTACCAAAAAATGACTTTGTCGTTTGCAGCAAATTCCATTATTTTATTTTGTGATCTGACCCAACATGTATCACAATGCGTGGATATCAAAACTTTTGGTATTCGATTTGTTTTCTCCAATCCACCATCTGCGAAAGTCCTCGAGTTTTTGCACATGGGTTCGACTGCTGCCAGAGGATTTCTACGTCTTCGTCGCAAATGTTGTTGAATGTCGGTCAAGTTTATTTTCGTTGAAATCATAAAGTAGCTGTACTAGGATGTACCCAGATGGATCAGAGGGAGTAAGTTTCTCCCGGATGAGTCTGCTAGCAATTTCCTTATGCCGAAGGAATGAGGGGTTCGATTGGCATGGGGCGGTGGTCAACCTGGTGCATGGGTAGGTGGATTCGTCTATTGAGCTACCCTATAACCTTTTCTAACCTGAATTTTGGCAAAACGATCATTATCGAAAAGTATTGTCATTTTGATCAGCAAATCAAAATCAAAATATGAAAAAAATGAAACCTAACTAACCAGAATTCGTTAAGAGAGATGGTACAATCAGTCTTACACAAAAATTTTGCTAAACAAATAGCGCAAAAGATGGTTACAGTAAAGACACTGCTTGATCCATGTATTCCTACCGGACCTCTCGCGAAGCAACTACCACCTTTTATGCACCACGACAACGCATGCTGAGAAAACAAGTAAGAACTAGGCCGAGAACTCTGTGTTTCTGGGACAACCAAAATAGCTGACCTTGCATCTTTTTCGTGTCTTTTTTAGGATACGTAGACTTTGTAGCTTAATAATAACAAATGAATCGAAATCGAAGTTCACGAACGACCACGCTTTTTTACCGACTAAATGTCTATGACGATTAACGAAATTTTTATGACCACCAATCTAATCCTCTACTAAGTGACCGTAGTGTATTGTAAATCTATTTTTTTGTTTAACACGTCATAGTTATTTTCAGGCCATCAATACGCAAAAATATTTTTGTAATCTCAGTCATTTCTTCATCATTATTCTCTAGTGCAATGGCGCCAGTACTTTAAAAACCATTTTAATCACTTGCGACCTCACCACTATGGCAATCCGTTTGGCTGGATGCTTGGAAAATCGTATTAGAATAAACTTTCAAAAAATATAGGCCATAAGGTAGGGTCGATAGCACAGTGGTCGTGGTACCGATCATCACGGGTACGGTGGTGGTTCAATTCTGCTACAGGTCATCAAGGGCTCTCATCTCTCCTGGCTCGGGAAATTGGTAACAGACTTCTCCAGGAAAAACTCTCTTCCTGCAACCGAATATGGAAAACTCTAACTCGGCTATCTTAGAACTCCAGGAAAACTCGAGCAGACCAGCATTCAATGATATTCGAGATGAAACGAAAATCCTCAAGCAGCAGCTGAAGACGCACGTAAAATCTGGAAGAACTTCATGGAAGTTAGGACGGTAGAAAACGAATAGAATGTGGGAAGTGCTGGAATCCGCACAATAGATATAAAATACCATTTGTATGAAATAAGAAAATTTAGTTCACAACTTCTGTAAAACCATAACATCTATTTTTGAATTCTTAGATTCCAGACATTTAATAGTATCAACGACTTAAATTGCAATAAAAGATAAACTTTTCGGTTAAGTTTTGCCTTATATTCGCTGTGAAGGGATAAATTACAAACGCCTCACACATCTATAGGTAATCTACTTACGAGTGTAATCCATCGCTTCTCAAGATGATCAACTATAGCGACTGTAAGGATTGCCACCATACAATGTTTAACGTTTTGTTTTCTGCCTTCTATAATTTTCATGGCAGGTTACTAAGTAAGCGAAATACAACCACAACGTTGCTGAGATATTTGCAAAACTCTGGAACGCAGGTGTCTATGGTGGGGAACGAACGCGCTATTGTCCTTTC